>JAWWTY010000088.1:1551665-1566152 GCA_035222235.1 Margarornis squamiger
TCCATTTTACAACACAGTAAAAGCTTCAGTTTTTAAAGCATTTTGGCTGGTTTCTTCTTTTTCTTCAGAGACCCATCTCTGACATGATTTTTCCCATTTTTGATACTGCACATTCTCTGCCACACATCTACAGAGACATGGATAGAAACGTAAAAGCTTGAGATGAAATAACATTCTTTACAACAATCTGAGAATCTGTTTTTATAAGATGCATTGTTAATGGAGTTTTCATTATGTCTCAGGCAAAAAGATCTTCTTATAATATTCAGCTTGTACACCTTCAGCTTCAAAGTAAAAGCCAAACGCACAAACTGAAATATGTAAATTGTCCTTTGTAAAACAAAGTCAAGGATGTCATGGTGCTGGCCTGTAGAAATCTGCCTTCACTTAAAAAGATACAAAATATGGTTAAAAAATAAATTGCCCAAAGAATCACAAATTCTCAATGTAAAAGGTAGAGGGTTTCCAAATGCTTTTTAGTCTCCACAGCAGAAAACTAGATATTTATCCACCCATTTTCTCCAAAGCAGACTTTTAGACCTTCTTAAAACTTTAATTAAAGTATTGATGTGGTAGGTCAGAGAGTTCTGGACATAAATACAGAAATGACCATGTTAATACTGGTAAGATTAATTAGTGCTAAGTGTGCAAATATGACTCACTAATAAGTCTATACATCAATAATAAGCATGAATTCAGGTGCATGAGATACAAATACTGGCAAGAAAATCACTTCTCTGAAGTATAAACTTAGTATAAAACTAGTTTTTGACAGAAAATAGAAATGCAGTTGTAATGCTGGATTCAAAAACTTAGCAGTTTTAAAATAAGGATGCAGAAGAGAATGTATAAATCTGGGTGTAGTAAGATGTTTTTCTTAATCCCTATTATTTCTTCCCCCTCATTAGTATCCTTCTGAGAAGCACATACTTCTACTTGGGAAAAAGTGCAGAATGCCCGTCCAAATTCTATGTTATTTTGAAATAAACTGGCAAGCTTAGCTCTTGATGGGCTGAAATGTCACAGCAGATTGTGTGCTTTTAGAGCATGGACTTGGTAATTAATTTCTATTCTTCTATATTTTTACCTTCTATAAATCTTTATAATAAAGCTGAAAGGAGCAATACTGCATCCTATAGGATACGATGACTTGAAGAAATGCATGTCATGAGGCAATTGACTTGACAGATCATTTGTTGCACCAGTAGTGCCAAAATATTCTTACTGTATAAAGGAAGCCTTATAAAAGAACTAATTTAAAGAGCACAAATTAAACTGCAAGTTATGTAGACTCGTGATACCTTTCAAACTGGTGCTTCTTAGCTGAAACCATAAAAACACAAAACTCCTCTGTAAATCTTGCAAATTCTCAGCTTGCTATATTAAAGGAAAACATGCAGCTCCTTAGATAAAGGTACTTTAATTCAAAATTGTTGGAAAACAACAACAAAGGTCAAACTTTAACACAAAATGTGGAGGTTTTGACTCAGTACCGAGATGCAAGGAGTCAATCAGCAGAACTTGATTTTAACATTTTTGGGGGCCTTTTTTTTTCTCTTTTAGATGCTTCAGTGCATGTCACAGTAATGAATGCCTCTCTTCAGGGAAAATATCCTGGGTTACACAGTGCAGACATTTGGAGTTTGGCCTGCAGCCAGTAAGTGGGGATGGACTCTTAACTGTGCCACAGGTTTAGGGTGGCAAATCTGCTTTCTCCTGCCCCAGCTCCTGAGTAATACCATTCTGAGATTTGTGATGGATGGGCTCGGGAAATCCAACAGAGCTGTGACTGTATCCCTTCCTCTACTGCTTTTTCTGAGAGAAAAGATGATTTGTGCATGCTGCATAGGCTTGCCTCCTGCCCTCTCCTGTGCTAGCACGTGGCAGGTGGGCTGTTGCAGCCATCCTGTAAGGAGAAAGACGGCAACTTCTTGTCAGAGCACCCTGAGGCAATTATCAGGAGCCTTGTGCAACTGCTGCCTCACTTCTACTTTTTCCATCACTTACCAGACTTGTCTGGAGCTTTTCCTTATTTTTTATAGCTCTGTATAGCTATTTTATAACAGAGGTCATGTGAGTCCAAAAAAAAAACAAAAACCCAACAATAAAACGTGTAGTTTCCCAGTATGCTGTTTTCCAGTAGTGATGACTTCTGGCAATGAGCTTCATGTGTCCCAGTCTGAAACAAAGGCAGCACAGGAAGAGAGAGTGACTCAGTCTTTGAGATACAGAGAATAAACAGTGTCTAACCAGTCTTATCTGGTCTTTATGAACTTGAATAAGGCATTTGGCTGGGCTTGGATTTTTTTTTTTCACATGGGGATATGTGTTAGGGAAGAATGAATGCAGCTTGTGAACTGAGAAAATGAGTTGCTAAATGCTCTTGAGCTGAAAGATTTTTGAGGTATGTACGTGCTTTTCTTGAGGAAATAGCCATATTTCAGTGCTTTGTTTTCTCTTAGACAGGTTCATCAGTACTTGTTAGGGTGGTCTGGGAAAGAAGAGGAAAGCGATTCTTATCAGAAAGGAAATTTAAGTGTCTATTCGCACTGTCCAAATCAGTGCAAGTCACCTGCTTGGGGGAAGCCCCTTATCTCCATAAGAGTTATGTTTCTCCTGGGCCTACAAACCTCCCAGCTGTCCAGCAGTCCTCTGGCCACATGTGGAAAAAGTCAGGTGCTGCCATTTCCAGTGGTGTCATGGTCCTTCCTCACTGAGATATCTCACACCTCAGGTTCATCAGAGCAGCTGTCCTCAGATGTGGCCCTGCGCTCAGGAGCAGCATGCTTCACACCTGCAGCTCGGTTGAGTATATCCTTCATTGCTTCCCTGTGTAGCTTTGTTCTCCCTTCCTCCTGCAAATGCACAAGGCAGTGAACAGATATGTCTCCCCAGCATGGTGGTATTTAAAAGAAGTGCCAATTTGACACTTAGGAACATGGTTTAGTGATGGGCTTGGCAGTGCTGGGTTAACAATTGGACTCACTGATCTTAAGGGTCTTTTCCAACCAAATTGATTCTATCATTTTTATTATCTGCTGCTTGGGGATGGATGGTTGTGGAGAAACAAGTGCTGGCTATGGTCCTCTTTGAATATCCTTGGAAGTCCTTGGCAGCACTGACAATTCTCCTTTGCCTGCTCAACCATTCTGTCCCTTCCTCCTGCTTCTTCATGAGTCCTTCAACTCATACATCTTCCTAGCAAAGCAGTGGAGTAAGAGCAGATGAGTCCCCTTCCAGCACTGAAACAATGATGCCAAAAGAATGTGGCTGCACGTACATGAACTAGTGTTGTGATTATATTTTAATAACACAATGACCTTTGAATGAGTTGCCCTTCCAGTTGTCCCAGGAAGATGTTGGCAGTCAGTGTTTTGTATGGCACTTCTCAAGGCATGTTGGAAAACACTGTGGTGTTCGCTCTACTTCACCAACGGAGAAATTGCCAAACAAGAAATCAAGTAACTTTTAACTCTGTTACAGTGGACGTGCAGAGCCAGGAACTGAGGGCAATTTTATCTGTCCCAGAAATTCAGGCCAGGACTCTTCAGACCTCAACATTTCCAAAGCTTTTCTAAGCATCTAGCACCTACATTTGTGGATTTTCAGCCATTCTTAAGGCAGTATATTCGCAGATTAAGAAACTGAACTACTAACAAATATCTTACTAAATTCTGTGCAAGTTATTTAGAAGTGTAAAAGTAACCTGCATGGTCAGTGTTCCTTTACCATGCTAAGGAAACACAGGAGGTACTTCAGAAATGAGAACGGCAGAAATACTATCTACTTAGGTACCAATCTGAAATTAATAAATGCGACTCAGTTATCAGCTGAAAATGTCCTTTGTTGCTTTATTCTCCCACTTAGTGCCAACAACCCTTGCCAAGGGCAGATTTGATTCACATCACCACTATGGTGATTTTTTCCCTATGCTAATTTTGAAAAGTATAGCAATGATAACCTTGTAACTCTGGGTCTTACGGGGAGGAAGAATGAAGTGAACTAGGCATGAGGTATTTGTTTGGTTTGTTTGTTTGTTTTGCTGTGGGGGTTTTTTTTGTTTTTTTTTCTTCCTTGAGGTATGGATTTATGGGATTGCTGGCTGTAAGGGGGAATGCTTGCCTGTTACCTTTTGGCTGGCACAAATGTGCATTCATTTCAGGTCTTTTAATGAATCTTCAAAAGTAATAACAACAATAATATAATAGCAACAATAAATAATACTCAGAATCACAGACACATAGAATGGTTTGGATTGGAAGAAACCTTGAAGACCATCCAGTTCCAGCTCCTGCCACAGACAGGGACACCTTCCACTAGATCACGTTGCTCAAAACACCATCCAACTTGGCCCTGACTCTTCCAGAGATGGGAAATCCTACAGATTCTGTGGGCAACCTGTACCAATGCCTCAACACTGTCACAGTAAAGAATTTCTTCCTAATATCTGATCTAAAACTATTGTCTTTCAGTTTAAAGACATCATCCCTTGTCCTGTTACTCTATGGTCTTGTCAGAAGTCCCTTTTCAGCTCTCTTGTAGCCCCTTTAGGCATTGGAAGGGGCTCTAAGGTCTCCCTGGAGCCTTCTGACTGGACAGCTCCAACTCTCTTAGCTTGTTTTCGTAACACATATGCTTCAGCCCTCTAAGCATCATCAGGGCCTCCTCTGGAATCATTCCAGCAGGTCTATATCCTTCTTATCTTGGGGGAGTTATTGTATGAAGCACCAACAATAATAATAAATCAACAACAATAATAAATCAACAAAAACAATAATAAAAGTTAAAATTAAGAAGTAACTTAATGATTTTGATGATGATAATAGGAAGAAGAAGAAAACAAAGAAGTGAAATAATAAACTCATAAAATAATATAATAGTAAAATTACAAAAAAAAATAAGAAATAATAAAGTAATGACACCATAAACTGTGTTGCCTGTGTGGGAATGGGTCTGCGGTTGCCTGGGATCCCGGTGGTGGGAAGATGATCCAGTGTCCTGCGGTTAGAGTGCTGGTTTTCCTGTAGGCTGGAGGGGTGGAGGATATTCACAAGCAATGTGTTTCCTGCGGTCCCAATACTGAGTCAAAAGCAAACAAGCAGGGAAAAAAACCAAACCAAACCAAAACAAAATAAAACAACAACAACAACAAAAAAACCAGAACAAAGTAACCAACCAAGCAAAAAACCCCAAAGAAAAATCAAAATAAATCTTCTAATCCCCTCCTCCAGCTGCAAGAAAACTTGTACAGCTGGCTTTACCCATTTTGGTTTTAAATAGATTTTTGGAAGAATTTAATTCAAGCCAAAAACAAATACTTAGTGTGCAACATGGATTTAAAGTGTAATGTCAGTGGTGAAGATTTTTGATTTAAAGGAAAGACCTCCTGGAGTCCTACCTTTACATTTGTATGGATTGCAGAAACCATCAGTCCAAACCCTGTTCTTTGAAACCCCTTCACAGAAGACTCCAAATTATGGATGAAGCATATGCTGACATGCTTGTTCACAATATTAACTAAATAATCCAAACCTGTTGGACAAATCTGTGGAAGTTCCTGGCTTTATGTGTTTTATGTGCTATAATGTGTTATAATGGTGCTTTCAGGTCTCACAATTCCTTTTCTCATTGTAAAATCAGGCACAGTTCATTATCACTGATTAAATTAGCACTATCAGAGGTTTGGACTTGTTTGATGTTGTTAGTGGGGAACTCACTTGTGTGTCTGGAGGTGAGAACATTTATGAAAATTCCTATGAAGTGCAACTGAGTCTGGAGACACTGAACTTCAGGTCCATGAATTGCAGAAAATCTTGGGTAAAAGCTGGTTAACGGGGAAGTTTCCAACCTTTCATGAGTAAGGCCAGATCTTCAGCTTATCTCTAATTCTCATAATAGCTTGTATCTGTCTGATTGCCTTTCCTTTTAATCTGTACGGCAAGATGTGAAAAGAGACATGCAAAATGGATGTGGCACCAGCCCCCATTGTCAACAGTGTTGCATGGGGTTTGTAAGGGAACAGGCTTTCTAAAATGAAAAGATAGTTTTAAACTCTCAAATTTTTGTGTGTTTGAACTGATGCACAAAAGGAGAGATCAATACCTGGAATGAGGTACCTTTAAACTAAACACAAACTTTTTTTTCTTTTTCTATTTTTTTTTTTTTTTTTGCTTGAGGGAGGTGGTTTTCGGATATTAAGGAAAGGACAAGGGAAGTTTCACTTTGCATTTACATTGTACAACTTTTGTTCAGATGAAAAAATGTTAGTTGCTTTAGAGAGATGGTGAAAAAAAAAGAAATTTAAAAATCAGGTTATTCAATTTCTCTCCAACATTTGAGAATGTTGTCTGGTTTTATTTTAAAGTGTGTTGAAAATGACCATTTGACCATTTCGATTTTTTATTTTAAAATCTCTCAGTTAAAAAAAAAAATTGGAGATGTGTTTCATCAAACTCACATTTCTTCAGTGAGTTTTCTCTACAGATGCGTGTTGACCTGCCTCTGTGATGAATCAGACATTCTTTGATATTAAAAATTGATGACTCCCAGCTTCTCTCAAATTGTTAGGCTTTTTTCTCAGCCCAGCTTTTCTCTTATCTCTAACCAGGAATTCAGCCTCCCTTCATGGTCTGATCATTTTATTATGTCTAGACGACCCCACATGTCTTTGTTCTTCCAACTGTAACCTTTCTCCAAGGACTTCACTGTACAACTGCATCTGCTGAGACTGCAGATATGGTAGGTACCACTTTGAATTTGAACAACATGAGACATGAGCCAAGAGTGTCTCAGCAGAAATGCTGGTGTATTTAGCGTGGTATATTTAGTATTGAGACAAGACTGGTTTCAAAGGGAGGAGAAGAGAAGAGAAGACTATTCAAATGTCCAGTAAGGAGGATGATAGAAGCACCTGTGTTACCTGATGATGGCTGGGAGAGAGAAAGCTACAGGGAGTAGTGGAAGTAGTGTGCCAGTAGACAGTTATACAGGCCTAAAAAATTGGAAAAAAGTGCTTTATGGCCAGAATGACACTAAATTGCCTTAAACTCAGGTAGGAATGAGTTTCCTACACAAGCAATGCAAAGGAGCTCTTGTTTTGGTTTGTTTTATCCTTTGGGTTTCTCAGCACAGTAAAAGCCTGCCCAAACTCAGAATAGGAGAGATATTGAGAAAAGGTTGTCTCAAGTTGGAACCACATGGACCTTGTCACCTCTGGTTTGCAGCTCCAGAATATTCATGCAGCGCTTACATCAGTAGACGCAGCTCATTTGGAGGAGCAGATAGAGTGAGTTCTGGCTCCCTTTCTTTCTCTTCAGTTTAGCAGCTGGAAATGGGAGAGCCTGGCCCACTTGTGACCTGGTTTTTGCACTGTCCTTCAGGAACTTGACAGCAGTCCAAAAAGCATTCCTCAGATCACAGGCTGTTGACACAGTACCTCAATATGAACTGTGAGCAGGCTGCCTTCGTTCTATATTTGCTGCTGTTGGCAGCTGCCAGGAATGGTGCTGTGATCGAAGCATTTCTAGCATGCCCAAAGCTTGTAAGCCCCAGAAAATGAATGTTACACAACAAATTGGACCTGATGTAACTGGGCTCAGGGTATCGCCAGGTGATGCCCCTTGAGATGACCTGCTGAATATTAGCCATGGTTTTGTGGCTCTTACCTCTCCTGCCAATGGGTGAGCTGTATCGACAGAAAACTGTTTTTTTGTGTTTGGGATTTTTTTGCCACTTTAACTCCCTGAGCTGCATTACTGTAAGGCCAGCTGAGTACCATTGTCATCAGGAAGGGAAACAGCAAGCCGGATGCTTTAGTGCAAAACAGTACTAGACTCATCACTGTCTTACTATCCCCCTAGAAATAACAAGGGGCAGAAAAAGTACAAGCAAGAGAAACCTGGTATATGGAAGATGAGAGAAATATATATTGAAATGCCTCTTGGCAGCATCCGTAGAACATCCCTTCTACAAGGAAAGAAAGGGTATAACTAGGTTGAAAGTTTTTATTCTTTAAAAAGGAAAATAAGATTCAGGTCTCTGAAAAGCAAAAAAAATCCCCCAAACCAAAACAAACAAAAAAACCCCAAACAACAACTGAAGAAACCAATCAATGAACCAACGAACAAACAAACCCCCAAACCTGATGGCTGCTGAGTAATTTTTTCCTCCTTCTTTCTATAATTCCAATAGTCGGGGTAATATGCTTACCTAAAAAGCTAAAGTCAAAGAAGTAAGCATTTGAAAATGGGCTCAAAATCAAATGGTTTGTAAGCTTGCCTTCTGTGCACAAGCCATGCAGCTGTACATGTGCAATTTTCTTATCTATCTTCATCAGTGAACTCTCTGTACAGAAGATAGAGTGGTTTCTCTTCTCTTCTGACGCCCTTTCAGCTAGCTGAAAAAAAAAAAAAAAATCTCTGACTCATGCTGAAATGCATTTTCTATGGGTTGTGATGATTTTGACTTCCAGCCTCAGTTTCCATGCTAAGGTAAGCTGAAACGAAGGAAGAACAATAGCTTGAAGCGAACACAGTCTTATATTACAGACTCCAGGAAAGAAGAAGGGGATAAGTTTGATTAAAGTTTTCCAGTGTGTATCAAGTGGAAAACAGAGCCTAGAAAAGAAACATTCAAAGCAAGATTTCTGCAAGTGATTCAACTATTATTTTTTTCTCTCTTTTCTCCAGTAAGCTAACTTTATTACTGTGGCAGCACTGAGACCTCCGTGTGTTTCAAACCAATAATCATAATTGCTTCAGAATCCCTGGGGGTTCACCTTTTAGCTTCTAATTCCTGGATATGAAAGGCTAGTTTTTATTTTTATTTTTTCTTTTAGGTCATTGATTAAATTTAAAACATGTGGAGTGACTCTTGAATTTAAAGTCAGCAACTGAGCTGTTGTATATTTGCTGCCAAGGACTGGCATGGAAAGGCAGAGCTAAGGGAGAGTAACTCATCCTCTCACAGGGTAAATGAGTTAAGAATACTAGACATGCTGAGCTGCATTGCTGTGGTTACACATCTGTACCACATGAGATGCATCACCCACTTACACCATAACACTTTAGGATGGTAAAAAACACTACATCTGAAGAAACGGGAGTGCTTTGCAGAAATGGAAACTTGTCTTGTGCAATCTTCCCCCTGAGCAGAAGTTTTGAGCAGTGCTGGTGGATAAGCAGTCTGAGGTCAGCAGTGGCTTTCATAAAACAAAACTCATAAACAAGCTGGTGAGTCAAACTCATTTCCTTGACTAACAGGAATAGGATTTCATAAACACAGCATTCACTTAGGGCTCTCCAAACCAACTATGAACTGTGTTCACCAGTTTATGTAGTGCAGAAACAGAAGAGAAGGCAGCTGTCTCCAGCAGCTCTTTTGGAAAAGCTGCTAGAAAAGAGGCTCTTTCAGGAAAACATGATAGAGAATAGACTTTGGATTGGAGTGGGGTCATTTTAGGAAGACTTGCTTGATAATACTGCCTTATTTCTGACCTGCTGTGTGTTGAAATGTTACATTCTTTCATGTTTACGTGTTATGCCATGGTGGCTTTATGTCCTTCTTAATGTATTAACTTCTGTTTAGAAAAGTCTAATAAGACCCTCAACCTCATAAAATTCACTGTCTTTCTAGTGAGGCAGCAAGGTCCTCCAAATCCTCTTTATTTCAGTGGAAATTCAGAAAGATCACATTTGTAAGGGAGTTAAGACTTCACCAATGCAAGTACTTTATAATTTAAATTCAGAACACTGATTTAAGCATTTGTTACTTTTTATCATCCTTTTAGAAATGTTGTGAACCAGGTGATCAAGTAGAAAATACATTCTGTATTCAGTTACAACTTCATTCCAAAGCTTATATTTTGTAATATTTTAGTTCACAAAATGTTGCCAATTTCTTTAGCTCAACTCATAAATATTCTGGCCTTGGTCCTGAGTGTCACTGCAGACCAATTGCATGCCATGAATTCACTTCCATGGACATTTCATGCCTGCAGTCATAGAAGAGAATGTTAACCATGTAATGCAAACAGCACACTGAGGTGCAAAGTCCCATCTGCATTTGCCCACTGCAGAGGAACCATGTAGCTTAACGTCCCCTAGATCTCCAGATGAGAATGGATGTGCAAAAAATTCCTTCATTGTTCTGCAGACTAGAGAGCATCCCTGTTCTTTGTGTTACATCATTCATGGTGTTGACACTGAAAAGGTATTGAAACATCGTAATACATTACTGATCCTAAGGGCTTGGTAAATAAACTATAAACTGTGACAGAGTGAATGTGTTTGTCTTCTTATCTCCCTAACCTTATCTTCCTTTTGTTTCTCAAAGAGATTTAGTCTGGCTGGATGGCCAGGATCTCATGCTGGTACTTGGTTTCTTGTGAAGGCTCAGGCTGGCAACAGCATGCTGTCACTATCTTCCACGCTTGCCACCACTTAGCTCCGCGTAGGAAAAGGGAGGAGCTGGGGACACGTCCTGCTGCTGGTTCCTCCCATTCCCCACCACTGGATTTTTTTCTTTAAGTCATGTCTGTGTCCAAGTGAATACAAACTGTGGAAGTGAAAGGGAACAACAACAACAAAGCCAAAACAAGCAAACAAACAAACAAAAACCAACAACAACAAAAAGGATTTGCTGGGATTTGCTGGTGAACTGCTATGAATATTCATGCATTACTTTGCTATATTGTAATTATTTCAGCTGGAAAATTATAATGACTGCAATTATTTTGGAAATATTTTTGGCAGAGAAACTTGGAATGGAAACACAATAAACTTAATATTCTTTTTGACATAAAGTTATGCTGAAGTTGTAGATATAACCTTATTGTTCCTGGTACATGCAACCCCATGTTGTCATCTAGGATAAATATGAAAATATTTAGGTTCTTCTGTGGAAGCAGAGAGCTAAAACAATGCGCATTACTGCTGAAAATAGACATACAGTGAGATAACAGTTTAACCTTACCATCCTGCAGATTTCCTTGGTATCAGGTAATAAATGCAAGGACTGGAGTAAAAACTGGAAGGACTGTGGGAGGGAGAAACATTAGCAATTCCTGCTGACAAGGAAGTGGTGAATAATCTCAGAAACAACAGGAGAAACCCTGATTAAACATAAAGGAAAACCAAAAAATTCACTGTAATTGAAGTGCTGTTCTGACTGAACAGGATCAGGTAGATATATCCTAGATTATGTTAAACTTAATATAGAGATGATTCTTATATATTCCATAAGTAAGAATTTGTAATAGTGTTGGGAGTGTAACAGGAAAACCTTGCTACAAAAGGATATGTCCTTCAATAAATATTGAACTCTATTTCAGGCAACTCAGAAGTCACATTTACATTAGGGTTTCCACATCTGTTTCATATCCAATTTATGTCAAGAGTAATTGAAAGCTGTTAACTTCTGGGTTTTGGGTGAGCTGCATGGAATAAGTTAATACCAAATAAGTAACATCTAGTGTGAATTAAACATCATTCAGAGTCCTCTGGTAGCTTGTGTGAGCTGAGGAGAGAAGCCAAAGATTCCTGACTTGTACAGAGTTTGAAACTAAGGGACAAAATTTTACTGAAGTAACGAAAAATGTCACCTTCAGTCTGGAGAGTCACGGGTTAAGGTACAGGGCCTTCTATACAGTGACATTTGCTTATATCACAGAAACTTTGCATAAGCACCCACATGTCCACAAGACTTGTACTTTGCAAATCCTATTACTTTTGATCTGTATCTGGTGCAAAATATACTTCAACTTTAACATTTCTACATTTATAAGGAAGAAATTGCTAAATAAAAGAGCTGGAACAGATGTTAACCTCCACACTCTCGGGAGGTCAGATGTAAATTCACCATAGGAGACCAAATTCAGTAATTGGACTGCCTAACAAACTAGATCCCTAGTGTATGCTGTGATATGTGTAAGTCCTTTGCTTTTTCACAATTGCTTCTTTATTGAAACCTCCATGTTATAAAACAGACATTTCTTGGGATATTCATGGTTTCTGCTGAGAAAATAAACCACCATAATATGGATACTTGTGTAAAAATTTAGCATTACAGCCTTTGACTTGGATAGTACCTTAATAGGTAAATCAGGTACAGACATATCAAGGGCTTGTTTGCATAACTTCATCCTGCTTTTGTAGAAGTTACTGGGACTTTTACTATTGGCAATACTAAGGATTTGCTATAGACCACAGCTATCAAAGGCAGAAGTACCCATGTAGCTCTACAATATTGACTGAGGGAGAATGGGATTTGACTTACGACCTGCAGAGTTCCTTTTTAATGTATATTGTCCAGTGTTTCTATGACTGTTTACAGTTCATTATCAGAGACCTTCTGCTTTGAAGTACCTATTGTATTAGTGACCCCTTCTAAATTGAGTAACTGTAGTATTTCTCCCTTAGGAGAAAGTGATGAAGCTGAGGGTAGGTATTGCAACCAGTGTATGCATCCTTGGAATGCAGCAATTCTCTTTAGTGGACAAGGAGGGGACAAGGAGAGAATTTTCCTTGAACTCCCAGTGCTGTGTATCAGTCACTACTTAGTCATAGATCCAGTGAGCTCTCCAGCTATTTCAGCTTCCAAATGAATCAGAAAAGGATGACAAACAGGAGAAACCTACTGAAAAAAAAAGATGAAACTACAATTAAAGTGGTATTATGTTGTGTTTAATGCTATGCTCTTAGATGGCTAACATTCCATCTTTCTTTGTGTATGTGCACAGATTGAGAGCTGGAGAAAGCTGCTTCCTTGGTTTTAAGTGCCCCTTTCTGCACATTTGCCCCAGTGCTTCCTGGGTTTATTGGCCTCACCAAGACAGAGGAGGAATGAGTTTAGAATGAGTGGACTGTTACTCTTCCGTGGCTTAGAAATTATAGTACTGGTTGTTAGGGTGTTTGAGTTATTATCTCTACCCAGGATAAACAGCATGAAAGAAAATGGAGATCAGTTGGCAGAGAGTCAGCAGACTCCTCCACCCTACCTCTTCAGAGAATATTTCCTTAGACTTTGTAACTGAGTTCTCAGTAATGTTAAGTTCCACTTAAGATGGATGCAGAAATATGTAGTATGTATTTTTTTAAGTCAAAGCAAACATTGAAGAACGAATTGTGAAATTTCATTTGGCAGAGGGAGGTTGCATCATTGGCTTTCCTGTCAGCCTCAGAAGGTTTCATAACATCTGAAGATACCATCAGGAGTGTGAGAAAGCTGACATTTTAGAAGGAGTCTAACAATGGAAAAAAGTATTAACCGTTAAATATCAAGGATGTGAAGGGAGTGCACAAGTGATCACAGGATGCTAAAGAAAGTAATGATCATGCACAAGTGGAAATATGTATTCCTATGTCCTGTGAAAAGACGTTGTCTATACGCTTCTCCGTTTTGGGGAACCTCCAAATTCTCCCACATTTCATGACTTCTGGAGATTCCACTGTCTGAACCTTTACCTGGTGTCTTTGGTAGGCTGTCTCCAAGGAGAAAAGAGAAGACATAGACGACTTAGTGTGTGAAATAGGGGTAATTTTCTACCTGAGTATCAGAGGTACATTTATCATATTGAATTTCATGTGCCATTTTGTTATTCAGTGGGTGATTCTTACAGAGATCCTCTGTAAGACTTTGTAGCTGGCTTCTTTCTGACTCTCCTAATAGTTTTATGTTGTCAGATTCCATGGATTCTTTTATCTAAATTGCTTATAAATATGTTGAACAACAGAGATCTTTCTGATAACTCTTTTGTATAATAAAGAAGTACTTTATTCCCTAGGTGTAAATCACATTTGCCACTGTTTCTTGAATATTACATAGAACACACTGTTTTAGGGGGGCTTTTTTGTGCACATATATGTATTTGTATTTGTAATGTGTATTTCTTACTCTATTTGTACCTATATATTATTTGTGTATATACGCATATATAGGCGTGCATGTATAAGTATTTTAAAGAGTAGCTGAATTTTCTTCATTGACAATTTTATATTATTTTGCTGTTTGAAAATAAAAGTTGCAATAACTTTATTATAAAGTCTATACATTTAGAAAATTATCTGCTCATGCTGATAACATAAAAATAAAGACAGGATCACTTAATTTGGCTTAATTTGTGAAAATGTATACTTCTGGATTAACAGTACTGTAATGTGAAGCATGTTTACCTTAGTTTGTGTGATGCTTGGCAGGGGAGTGGCATCTTTTTGCCAGTGTTATCTTTTATTGTCTTTAGAAAATGCACATAGTTTGTCAATTGGCTTTGAAACAGACCTGACTGAATCCAGGGACTAGCAGACCTTCCTCTCATGAGATTGTGATATATTTTGAAAAAGCTGTCTAACTGAAGTTACATGCTGCAAAAACATTGCTTAATTTTATCTGTAACAAGAGTTCAAGGGGGAAGAAAAGGAATAGTGTTTTAGTGTGACTGACTTGAGAACCTACTACCCTTTTCTGTGGACATGCCGTCTTTCATGTGGGTTC
>JAWWTY010000088.1:1567435-1585460 GCA_035222235.1 Margarornis squamiger
CTCTTCTGTGACTTCCAGTCATAAATCTCTAACAGAAAATAAGACATGCCTGCACACCTTGGACCTTCAGCAGACATGTTGCCATTTTGCAGTCTCAGATGCATAGATTGTTGTGCTTAGATTGATGGTGTAATTGAAATTATTACGATTTTACTAAAGTTGTGGTATTTTTATATTTCATACAAATGCGTCCAGCTATGTTTTAATACTCTGCATTGAGAGAAAAGTGAACTGAATAACCGCAAGACAACAGAAATCCTCTACGCGAGTAACTCATTTCGCCATACATTTCTCTATTTATAAAGATGCTTTTTACCAAGCATTATGTTTTCTATTAAACAAAGGTCACTTTATCTAAAAACTTAATTGATTGCAGAGTGACTACTAAACATACGTTGTGTGAAGGCGTCTGATTACATGTAGTCAGAGCTGGGGAATGTAAATGGTGTCATGTATGGCATTTTCTTTTTCATCCATTTACTCATTTGCTTCTGGCAGTGTGTCTCCCAGCTGGATCCCTCTGACTTGCAGAGGCTGGGACTTGTCATTCCTCTTGTGGAGGACCACTAGAGAAAACAAAATTGCTGCAGGATGTAGCCTGATGATTCATTCACTAAATGCTCTCTCCCTTCTAAGTAAGAACTGAATCATAGCAGATGTCAAGGGTGGAAAAGACTGTTTGTCATAAAACTGAGTAGCTATTTTTAGTGCTGTTCTTGAATCCTCGGTAGGTATTCCCTCTTTCTAAGACTTTATAAACTGTGTCACACCCTCAAACTGTATTAGTAGGTCTGCATTTAGAATTGGTCTGTTTTGCCACTCATATCAGCTACTACAGAAAGGAAATCACTGATTTATGATGAAGTTTATTTTAAATGAAATGAAATGACCTCTCAAGGTTTGCAGGTGTATGTCAAAATTCCTAAAATAGAGAGCACATTTTATGGGAGATGATAAGTGACTCTGTGAACCTGACCCAGAGATAACAAGGGATTTCTTGTAGAGCTTTACCTCCATGTCTTTCATTTCTGCATCCATCCCTGATATAGTGTTAAAGAGAACTGTACCCCCTTTATGGCATTTCTTATGCTTTATCTAAGACAGAAAGGTGAAAGTGTTTTTGAAAGTTTTTGGAATTACAGGCAATTCCCCTTATTTATATTTTATATCTTTCTTAAGGCTGTGAGGATCTGGGATAGTAATGAAAATGAGAGATTATGAAGTATGAGTTATTTCATGCTACTATAGGAATTATTCTTCAGCCAAAAAAGTTGCTGATTGAGGATTTGTAATGGTGCTAATTGTTGGGTTTTCGTAACATAAGGATGTGCTAGCTAAGATCAAATGAAATGTGGTTCCAGACTTTTTATTAACTGTACCATATAGGTCAGTAAATAATAAAAATCATACTTTCTGGCTTATTTTAGGATTTCTTCATTTCTGTTCCTATATGTTTTTGGGGATGAATAATACAGTCATTAGCTTTTGAGGTCCATTAAATACTCTTCAGCAGCTCAGTATCTCTCGGAACTAACTACAGTGCATTCCACAGCATGTATGAATCCATGTAATGACAAACTACTATTTGTGTATAAATTTTGCATATTGTGCATTTTGAAAACTTTTTTCTCTTGTGGATGAATTTTCTCCCATACAAGCTATTTGTTATAGAAGTTGAGTGGCTGTTTTAAAAGACTTATTTTTTTGGTTTTGTCCCTCCCTCCCCCCCCCCCCCCCCAGCGCCTCTAATTTACATTTATAGATTTTACACTTCATGTTTTTAAAACTTACTATCTCAAGCTTTTTAGACAGTAATGAGCTGCAATGAGGAGGTAACTATCTTACCTACTTTTTTCCAAGTTAAATAAAACTTTCTCCTCCACTTTCCCAGTATTGTTTCTTCAATGTCCAAATCTTTCTTATTTGCTGAGTAGGACAGAAGTGAACTAGCTCATGGTTGTTTTACTTCCTCCTTTATGTATTAGGATAATTAATGGTGTAGTTTGTAATTCCAGTACTGGGATAGTACTAGCTAATTCATTAGGCACTAATGAGATGTTCATTTAAGCTGCTGGTTTAAGAGCTAAGGCCAAATTCTGATGCTGTAGTTGAGATTACATTCTGCCTTGTAATTATTCAGTATCTTCATAAGGGCTTTTCATGAATAGAGGAACAACTGAAAACAGGTTGTCTGCTCACAGGGAAAGACCTAGGAAGAGAAAGGAAAAGAGTTAGAGGCTTCATTTCTGTCCCCATCCCATCAGTCCTGCTTTCTCTCTGCATGTCCTCACCTTCAGCTCCCTGAGCTCCTCATCATTTCTTCCCTTACCATGGGAGTGGATCCAAAATAAGTTAATTGTCGTGTTTTATCTACACCTTTTCTTTTTCATTCATTGCACACTGGTCTTGTGTTGCAAATATATTTCCCCCTCTCTATATTGTGCAGAATATGATGGAGAGAAAGGAAGACCAACACACAGAGCATCAGAAGCCATGCTGGAGTTGCTGACAGTGAACATCCTGGCTTTCTGTTTGTTTGCTTCACATCCAAGAGGGGGAATAAAATTATGAATCCCACAGATACTTCTACAGAATTGAATGTCTGCTTTTGCATGTTTCTCTTTAAAAGAAAAAATCTTCTGTGGAGGTTATAAAATAGGCTAAGCTTTATTTACCTAAGAGATAAGGTATTTTGTTGCCTGCAAGGTTATTTATGACATAAGCAAAGACAAACAGAGGGATGAAAGATAACATTTCTTGTGAGCACTTAAGAGAAAATGTTCATGAACAGGGAGTTTAGTAAGTGCCAAGTTGATTATTTTTCCCATTTTCCTTCATAGAATTGGAATTAGAGGGTCAATAACATGTTGCATGCAAGACCAGCCTGTGCTTTGTCCATCATCTGAGAAAACTAATGACAACTGACAGTATTAATTCAATATTTTGGGCAAGTTGCATGGCCCTAATGATGAACTCATGATAGGATAAATCACTGAATTTTTTTCTCATAGTTGCATCCCTGAATTTGTACAAGAACACAGTCTTGCTGGGCTGGGACAGGGCAGAGGGTTGTCAGTAATATGCAGGTCAAAAAGGAAGACCAGAATGTACTTCATGACATTGCGTAGGATATGAATTTCTTGGAAAGCAATGAGCTTACTGTAATTTTGGTAAGATTCCAAACGTAATTCAAGGTGTAGCTGCTGATTTTTTTTTTCTTTTTTTTGCCCTTTTTTCGGGACTTGAGGTTTTTTCAGGTTTCTAGGTTTCAAGCTTATCTCACAAAACGAAGTGGTTAGGAATTTACTGCAGACAAAACCCCAAGGCTCTCCTGGGAGTAGTATTGCCTCATTCCAGGGACCGGAGCTTTTGTGGAAGCACTAGAAAGCACATGATAAAATCACACTCATAGGCAACATTTGCTTGAGAAAGAGGAATATTGTCCCAGAGGGAGGCCCTGAGGCTGGGTTAACACACATCTGGGTTAACAATCATCACAGAACTGAAGATTTGTCTGATGCAGTCTATTGCTCCTCTTCATCCCTTCAGTCTTCTTCCCACCTTTCTTCACTGAGCATTGAGTGATGTGCCCTGTTGGCTTTTTTTAGCATGCAGTATTGCAACACAAGGGTTTGAGCAGCATTTAAAGGCAAGGTGAACTTGCTACACATTACCAGATAGGAAATTTTAGGAGTGTTAGGCAGGACAAAAATCATCTTACCGAAATTCCAGCTTTGATAAGTAGGAAGACTTCTCAGAAATAATCTGGGCCTCAGCTGAAAGAGGTAGCTGATGGGTGACCCAGCTGGGTGGCTACAGTGGCATTGTCCCCAGGTGTTTGTAAATCATCTAGATGAAAGATGTTGATGACCCATCAAGGCAATTCAGAGTGAAGATTGAGAGATCTTGTTATACTAATTAAAACTGAAGCTGCCAGATGCATTACTTGCCAGTGCAGACCACCTCTGTTATTTTATGCATATAATGAGCAGGGCCAGGTTTGAGGGCAGTTGAAAGAGAAAGCTGACTTAGTAACTATAGATTTGGAAAGGGGAAAAAAAAAAAAAAAGCAAATATGCGTTATTTGCTACTTACTACTATTTTCTGGGAAAATCAACACGGGTGAGGTATTTAATTCCTTTTTTTTGTTTTATTTGATAATGAAGATAACAGCAAAGGGTGACAAAATATAATCTAAGAAAACAACATAAGGCTAGCTCAGCTTTTCTTACTTTCTAATTGCCTTCTCTGCTTCTTTCTTTATGTTTTGCCACCTGTCACTTATTAATTCCTATGAGCAGCACAATGTCATTCCTACTTCCAGAGAAATTCACACCTTTCTTCTGTTGGTGGTTCTCGTGTGTGACATAAAAACCCCAGTACTGTCAACTCTAGCCATTAGAAAAAAGAATATTAGAAGAGGATTTTCTCAAAAGGAATAAGTTTGAAGGTGATGTGTATGCATGTGTCTATTATTGTGAATGTCATGTTTGTGACGTCAGAGTTCACTCCAGTTGTGTTCTCAAATCTTCCTCAACAATGTATTAGCCATTTCTTATTTTTATTTTAATAGTGATTATTCTGTTATCAATAGACTTAAGGAACAAAGTCCTTAATACTCAGATATGAATGAAATCAAAAGGCAACTCTCAGAATAGGTTCTGTGCTCTGGTAACACAGAAATTGAAATGAAAACTTTTATATTTTGCTTTTCAGACTTTTTGGTTTTAGTTTTTGTTTGTTTGTTTTGGTTGGTTTGTTTGTTTTAGGGGATTTTGTTTGGTTTTAGTTTTTTTTGTTTGGTTTTGTGTTTGTTTGTTTTTTTAGTGGGGGGGGTAACTTTTAGTAAAGTATGGATTACATAAGATGTATCTGTTTCACATGATTATCTAAGACAAAAAAAACCCAGACCTGCCTTCCAGCTGAGAAACTTTTTCTTCTGCTGTGTTTGTTTAAGCAGCAGAGTCCAGCCTGCATCCTGTACTGCCCTGTTTCCATCAGCAGGCCAGCCGTGTCTGGAGCAGTGACATATTTGCCTGGAAGAGTGCTAAGAGTTATAGCAACTAAATATTTCCGATTTCTCCTCCAGGCAGTGGAATGAGTTTGTGATGTGTCACTTGCTCACCAACTGTAAGGTGAGAGTAAGTCCAGTGTTGGTCTTTGAAGGCACAGAGGGTAGGATTATGAATTCTTTGCCTTGTGCTTCTACAATACCTTGTTGCTGCTTCTTCTTAAAAAAACCCCCAAAAAACCAAAAAAAAAACAAAACCAAAAACAACAGCAGAAACAAAAACCAAAACCAACCAAACAAAAACGAACAAAAAACCAGCCCATGAAAGAGTTGCGAGAAGTTCAGTCTTGCATGCTATCAAGAGGATTGCTATAAACAGCTGCTCTCAATCATCCAGGCAGTGGAGGGGCTGAGAGGACTCAGAAATAAAAAAAAAAAAAAAAAAAAAAAAGGCGGGGGGGGGGGGGAACCAGGCATTGGCTACAGAAATATGACTCAGCTTCTGTTCAGCAAAGCCCAATGTTCAAGCACGTCTTGTCAGCTCATTACACAACACGTTTAGCAGGGTTTTTCACAATTCTTTCCTGGCTTGTCCACTCTGATTTCATGTCTACAGCAGGCTAGGAGCAAAACTTGTCAGAATAGCTGGAAAGCTGGACCTGGGCTGCAGAGGCAGCTCCCTGTCAGAGCGAGTTCTGCAGGATTTTGCTCCAGCGCTGCCCGGGCATTATCCCGGTCTGTAACAGAGCAATGTCGTTCCGGCAGCAGCTGTATGTTCTGGTATGCACACACCAGCTGTGCTCTGCTCCTACATTCAAATCGTTTTCCAAGACGGAATGCTTCATAAAACAAAAATAGGTTTGTGCCATTTACAAAGACTTTTATTTTTAATGCACTCCCTCCCCCGATGTATGTCCTTATTTCTAAATTAAACCTATCAAAACTATTCATTTAATAACGTGGCTTTTAAAGGTTTTTCAAACATATGGATTGAATGTGTGAAGAAAAGAGATAAAATGGATGCATTTCATGTGCAGGTTTGCTTTGTGATTCATGAAGCAAAACTTACCAAATATAGACCATGCCATTGGAGAGCAGGTAATAAAATAAAGGGAAATCTGAATCTGTTAGTTTACCTCCAAAATTTGTTTTCCACATACCAAAGAATTTCAAATGGTTAATAGCTTATAAGAAACTCTGCAAAAAGAGACTACTCTATCAATTCTGTTTTCAGTGTCTATCCAAATGACATGAACATATATAAAACTAGGAAATTTCACAGGCAGTTTTATAATCTGAGCTCCAACTCCTGTGTTCTACCAGGTCAATGGACTTTTAAAAAATACAGCCCTATATAAAGTGTAGAACAAGGTTTTTTTTTGTAAGGAAATATATGACAGCTGAGTGGAAACGGTCCCCCTTCCCCTTCCCCCCTTGCCACGTGGTCCCAGAGATGTCCCAGGAACGAGAGACACACAGGCCGCAGGACAGGAAACAGAGAGGAAATTTATTCCCACGGTCAGGGTTTTTATGGGGTTTTAGGGGAAGTGACTCACAACCAATCAAAACCGAGGGTTAACAGCAAATAGGGAAGGGGTTAACAAAAGACCAGTGAGGGGACTTTTCACATAACCTGCCCAGGTACAATCTTGCATCCCAATGAGGGTGTTCCCAGGGGATTTTGGGAACAAGAAGGTAACACAGACAGGGTAGACTCCATTTTACAACCGAGTAAAAAGCCTGCTTTCAAAGCATTATGGTCACCTTTCTCCATCTCTTTAAGAGACCCATCTCTTGCAGGCTTTATTCCACTTCTGATATTGTAAGTTTAGCGCTACAGAAATATGTTTTAGTTTTAAGTCTCCAGAGGGTTGTTTATAATATTCATAAATGGGTGAAGAAGCAAAACATTTTAAATATGGAAAGTAAATTGCTCGTGTCTTTATTTATTTGCTTGAAAAGCATCTTGTTTTGTAATATTACAATGAAATCTTCATTTTTTCCTGTCAAATTATTTGATGTAGTGTTTTAGACTAGAATAGCTGGAATGTGTTGCTGATTATAGGAATTGCCCAGTCTTCCATTACTTAAAAAGAAGCACATGGACTTGAAAAACCATATTGAAGGAAATCATTTGGGTGGCTCTCCCTGGCAAAGAATCCCATCCCTTCCCTTTACAGAGGAGTGTTTTATGCTTGTGTGTTTTATGATTCATTCACATGAAACCTCATTCAAATCCAGAATTATCCGAGGCTTTACTTAACACTTTCTGGTGATGCTATAGGATGTGGGACATGGAAAGTATGTGGAATATATTGCTATTTAAAGCTTGCTCATTTTTTAAAGCCTGAAGACTAATGAGATCACAGTGGAAAAAAGTGTATGAAGGTGTGAAAGTGTTCTTCAAAATTTTTAATATGTTATTATAAAGTCTGTAAAGATGGTTTTCAAATACTGAGTCTCCTTTATGCTAAGACTTTTATGGCATAAGAATTACTCTGGATTCACAAGAAGAAATATACTCTTAGATGCTGTACTTAGTAGATATGATCAAGGCTAAACTTTTGGTAGCTGTTTGACCTAGCTTATAGCTGCAGCAGTTAGATTAGATAGTGCCATTTAAACTGTATGTAAGTGTTGCTTATAAATGTATTATTCAAAGACTCTGGTCACCTGGAGCAAATTCAGAGAGCAAATTAGAGATTTCAATTTCTAGTTTATGCTTATTTGTGCATATTTATTGACTCCAGTTCATGATGAATATTCTCAGTAATAGACAAATAGTTTCTTAGGCAAATATTTTTGTTGAAAAGCAGGTTTTCAAAGGATATCATAAATGTTACTTAGTTTTTAGAGCCTTGACCTCCAAGAGTTCATCAAATGAGAAGCTGGGCACCATTATGCTTACATTAAATGCGAGACTACAATTGTAGTTTGTTAGGTTAAAAACATAAGTTTTTAACATAGTTTTAACATAAGTGAAGGTATGTTTGTTGTAAGAGTTAACTATAGTTAAACTTTCCTCATGAAGGCGTTAAGAGGTATGAAGATGGAGCTTTGAAACATCTCTCTCTTTCATACATGGGTAATACACACTACGCTCATGGCTCCAGACAGAAAGGCAGCAAAACATTGTATTGTAAACATAACAATGTCATTTCAAGCTGTTAAGATTTAGTTGTCATCTGTTCTATGAGCATTGTTTTAGGTAACTTAACAGGCAATCACAGCAGTGTGAGAGACCAGGTTACAGGAACACAGGGCATACAGGAGACATGCTCTCCCTACTTCGGCAGCCTCCTATTAAGTAAACATGGGAGTGTTTCTGTGCACAGCACTCTTAGAGGGATGAGAGGAAATGGGATTTCAGATAATGTGTCTTCAAGGAGGCAATCCTCACTGTTGCCTGTGGCTTAGACATATTAAACAACATACTTTTCTATATCCAAGTGCTCAGCTGGGGGTGGTAGACACTACTGCTGCCCTTCCAGAGTGACAGGACAAATAGCTCGTCGGTGAGAGCATCGTTGCTTTAGAGAGCAATGGAAATTAGAGTAGTATCTATTAGAAGATGATGTGGGTGTCAGAAAACTGAGCACAGTTTGGCTGGCAAGACTTTCAGCTTTCTGAAACACACAGGACGTTATAGAAGAAAACTGTATATAGTATATTTTTTAGTAACTGTAGTTTATTTTGCTATAGGAAATCAAACACACTTAATATTACCTAATACATTACTAATGAATTACAAAAGTTCCTCTGAACCTGGCAGAATCTCGCAGAGTGAAAAAGGAATCCATGTTCTCAATGACATAACCAGTGTGCTTTCAGCCTGGCATCCATTAGACATGCAAAGCAGTTGTGAATGCACTGGTTGCACCATGCTGGATCTGTGAAGACTTAAGACTGATGGAGCATTCTGCAGTTTTGGTTGCAGAATTGTCAGGTTTGGGCTAAAGAAATCATGAAGTGAAACCCAAGAATACACCCAGACAATTTATCTTTAGTAAGTTGCATGAACTAAACTGTGACCCTTAATTTTACAGTGTGCCTGCCCTATAGGATGCTTCATTCCTTTCAGTTAGAAATAAGAGTATAAATTTCATTACCTTCATTCATACAAACCTTTAAACTATTTCCTCCTTGTTATTCTACGGAGGTGTTTTGGGGAAGGCTGATGCCACATTTGAATGATTGTTCTCCATGATTTCAGAGAGAAGTTTCCTCTTAGAACCTTTCCTCTAAAAAGGATTAAAAAAAAAAGAACAAAATTTTTGACATTCTGGTTTGATGTACTGAAAGAAATATATGGCAATTTTCCAATAAGTTAAACAGCACCTGAAAAAAGATATCTGATTAAAACCCATTATGTTTGTGCTTTTCTGTGTCCTAATCACTAGCTGACAGGTTGAAAGTCACCAGCAGAATGTCATCATTGCCAGATTCTACATCTGCATCTTTGATTTATTTGACAGACATGTAACACCCAAAATATCTAGGCATATTGCCAGTGACTGTTTAGAAGATGGTGCAGGGGAACACACAATGTTCTTCACAGATCAGTGTCCAGTTATTCCCCAAAATCTGCCTTTTTCTGCGTGTCTTTTTTTATGTTGACCCTGTGTGAATTGAGAGGAGCACTCTTCTATGAATTTTCTTCTATGGAAGGAAGGAAGATGACTGGGGAAACTGACAATTTCTTTTTCAGCAGGTTTAATGATGCAGCAGTCATGAATCAGAGCTAGAGGAAACTGAGTTAAAGAGCCAAAAGTAAAGCAAATCTGTGAACTATAAGAAAACCAATAAAATAGAAGAAATTTTAGCCTTTTAACTCAGTAAACACAGTCAGTGAGCCACAAATCCAACATTTGATGACCATTTTTGCCTTTTTTATATACTGTTTATGGAATATGTGCCCTTCCCTTCTCACCCCAAAAAAACGTATCTATATGTACCATCATGTAAAAGCAAATTGTACATTCATCAAAGTAATTGTGCAGAACTGTGCTTCTCATAATCCTTATAAGCACACAAGATGTGAAAAGGCTGAGCCTATTATTTCTGTTTCTTTAATAAGACCAATTGCTTATATGCTATTTATTTAAATAATTGCAACCATCTTCTTCCCCCACCCTTGCTTTTTCCTTTTGGAGAGAAAGAACTCCTAGAAATAACTAGTGTCAGCTGTGAATTCTGGAGGAGAAGCCAAGAATATAAAGCCCGTGCAAGTGTGGACAGATCTGACCCTCACGGGGAACATGGTGACACGGTCTCTTTTCCCCACCCCGGACAGGCTGGTGTCAGCAGCACCTTTTACAGACGTTGTACCAGGAGCCAAGGGGCTGATTTCCCCTGCAGCTGCTCCTGAGAGTCAGTCAGCCCTTTGCAGATGAGGCTGCACTTTCACTATCCCTGCTCTCAGGGGATGGTGCCCAGATCCTGCTGTCAAGACACAGTGTTCCCGTAGCACCCCTATTAACTCAGCTGCCTGTGTTTACATTTCTCAGTGTAGGGTGTTCTGTGCTCGCCCACAGCTCACGTGCTGCACTTCACACCATCTCTGGAGCAGCCTCATTTGCAAAGTCTGTGCTGTACCTTGTTTGCTTCACTGTGTTACATTCAGCATTGCTGAGTGACGTGGGACTGAACTGAAAACAAATAGATGGCACCCATTGCCTCTGAGCAAACTAAGTAGAGGCACCATGACAAGGATCCTTGCTATGTCGCACTAGCCACGTCCATGGCACACACTGCTGCCACTGACGAATCCCAGTAGTTTTTGTTTTTCAGCATGCTCCATTGCTCTTGGTTTTTTTCCACTCTTTGTCTTTATAACACTAGCCCTAAGGCTTTTGGGGGCCTGGGTTGAAATTTATGAATGTGAGACCTTTTAAAGATCACCAGAGTGCTTGCTCCTCCTGTCAACAACTTGCCTTGCAAGAGGGTTAGAGAAAAGCATTTGGTTCTGTTCCTGAGTAAGATTCAGAGCACCTTAGAATAATCCAGTAACAGCATTGTGAAACTCCTTATTAAAATATTGTCACCATATTTAGAAAGATCTATGGGCCGCAGAAAAAGAACATCTTCGTATAAAGCTGGAAAATACAATGGCACATCCAAGTCCAAAATGTCCTTGACTGAACCCAACAGATCTCTGTTTTGTGTAATCAGTCAACACATTTCTGGATCACATAAATGAAAGCTGTTCCTCACCTGCTATTCTTTGGTCCATGTTTGCATGTGTTTGGGGTATGTGCACATATTATCCCCATGGACTCACGCAGGTAATGGATGTGATGCAGATTGATGGGGAATTTGCTCTGTCAGAGGTTCCTGGAGGGCTCTCCCTGCATTCAGCAACAGATTTTACTGTTGCAATGCACTTAAAATCTGCAGATTGCACTACAGAGCTAAAAATATCCACGTGTTTGTCAGGGGCGAAATGTCTGGCTTGTCTCTCGGTGGCTGCTTGGACACTCTGGGCAGAGGGGCCAGCTGCCAATTGCAAAATTTGAGTTTCATCCTTTTCCCTGCTCTGCTCTTTAATTGTATTAATAGCAACTTTTCTTCTTCCCTTTCAGATCTGCTCACAGTGAGCCAAGGGGAAAGGAATGACTTGTTGGAGTATTTTGTATTTATCAAGTAGTTGCCAAGAGAGTAAGGTTTTGCACAGTGGAGCTTGCCTTTTGTAGCAGCAAATAAAACATGCTGCTTGTACTCTGCTTCAACTCTAACCATGCTCTCAAGCGTAATTTTTCTTATTTCTTCTGGTAATGCCTGAAATGTAGTTAATATTAGGACCTGGAAGGTCACACAAGAGTACCAAATGTATGCCAAAGAAATTCATTTACTTTCAAAACACTTTTGAACTGCATAGGGGAAGCAAAAATTATCAGGACAAGCGTTAAGGTAGTATAGCCTCCATGAGAACAGGGTTTCCATATGTTAGCTACATGAAAATGCTGTTTATAAGCCATGTAAAGCTTAATTTGTTTGTGGATTTGTGGTGTTGTGGTTTTTTTGGGAGGTTTTTTTTGGGTAAAGGGATAATCGTGAGAAAGTGGTAGGATGTGTTATTTCACAGGTAAAAGAGATACAAGTTCACTGTAATGTACTCTAATACTAGTGGTTCCTCTGAATGCTTTCTACCTGTGATAACGTCACCTTCTAGGTAAGTCAACTTGCATTCATTGTGAGATAATTCAAGATAATGATGCTGAAATAACTTAAAATAGTTCCCATATTGCAACCACCCATTTCCTAGGTCATAGCAGGAATAAAAAATAAGTTTTATACTAGGAATTCACAAATCTTATATTTAATCCCTGCTCCTATTAAAAATATGATTAGGGGGAGAAAGTGTATAGTGTATTTTCAAGCATGTTCTGGGAAGGTATTTTGGGTCAAAAAGGTGGATGAAATGGATTTTCTCTGAGGAAATCCAGGCTTATATGAGGCTCTATTGGTGGCATAGCTTATAAACACAGAAAAAAAGTAGAATATTTAAGCATTAAAAAATTTGAATAAAATACAGGAAAGAGAAGACAGCAAAGGGATTAAGAGAAGATTGTTACCTCCTTTGAATTATAATCATAAAAAAGAGGGGAAAATCAGAAAGAAAAGTAACAGTCTTGTGGTTTGAAAATTAACTTACATTGTTCTACTTCTGCACAGGGCAGGTATTGTTTTCTTAGTTTGTTCTGTTTGGGAGGATAGTTTTGTGTGGTACAACTGATAAATCACTTTGTTGCCTCAGAGGTGAGCAACTCTGTCACAATAAACAGTGTTTGGTGCACTAAAAAAGCAATGGGCAGCAGTAAAACTGTCTTTCCTGTCTTAGCCTGTTGAAAGATATGTAAGGGGACCATTTACTTTAATGTATAGGAGATCATTTTATAGCCATAAAACACTGCTGCAGATTTCTCTTTGTTTATATCACATATTTAATACTAAAATAATTTTTGAAATCAGATCTGAGGATGTTATACTGATCTATTCTCTTGGCAGTCCTCACTAGGAAAAATCGGCTACTTATGGAAGAAATGCACCAGTGTCAATAGACTTCAACTGATTAAGGGTAAAACCCCAAGTAAGGGTGTGAATAATAAAAAAGTAATTTGTTAATCAGAGAGTGTTCTTAAATTCTGTTTCTTAGCTGATGGGCAGTGATGTCAGCTTTGCCTTGAATATTGATCATATCTAGTGGGGAGCTTCCTTTTGAATCCAGGCAGCCCAATGACGGCAAGGCGTTGATTAGCTCTGGGAAATTGCATTAATTTTTGGATAAAAATAAATAATACCAGGTTCTGCAATAATTTTTCCCCTCCTCCTAGTATTCCCCAACTCTGACCTAGTATTTAGCTGAAAAAAAAGGTATTATATCTCCTTCGAGAAAGATTAAATGGCATCACAATGACAAACATTTCAGGCAAGGTGCCTGAAGCAGACTCACTACTATGCATTGTCCTTCTGAACTCTGAATCTCCTGTTAGGAGCAGGACTAGGTGAAAGGTACACAGTTCAACTTGGATTTCATGGTAGCACTTGGACTCTACTCAGAAGCTATTGCTCTGTCCTAATGTCCAGGTCAGGAGATAGGGAGATCCAGCTCTAAAAATAGCATGCTGTAGCTAGGTGGAGAAGTTCCAGGAGTGAATGACTGCTGGGAAAAGAAATAGGTTAGTTACTTTTCTCCTATTTCCAGGATATGGTCTGGAGGTCAGGTGGAACGTGCCTGTCACTGTGCCTTTGCAAGTGGCTTTCTCTAAAAACATCAAAATCTAGGAGCTGAAATCCACAGAAACAGTCATACAGCGAAAATCCTGGTACCCCCTCAAGTGTCTGTGGATCTCTGAAGGGGGACTTCACTCAAAATCCACAATACATGGGAAGTTTGGTCTCTATGGCCCTGGGAACAGCTGTCCTCCTGCAGCACTGGCCTACTGAAAATCTACGTTGGGCATTTGTCTCTCTGCACAGTTGCCCTACACCTAGTCACAGGAACTGATTCAGATCAGCAGCATCTGTCTGGCCAAAGATGTTTTCCTGTGCAGAAACATTGCTGGGTGCCTGCCCAGCTTCACATGCTGCTTCTGGAGACTCTGCTTCATTGCAGCTGGGCTTTGTGTTTGTAGCTGTGCAGTGGAAAGCTAAGGTGGTTGGAGATTATGATGAGGTAGTAATACATTTCTGTAAAACACAAAAATGCTTAAATCTAGAAAAGGGTTAAAAAGTGCATGTTTTTGCTAGGTACATGTTTTAGCTAGATAATTGCCAGAAAATATGTTGATCAATATTGCAACATTGCCGTCTCAAATCAAAAATGCTTAAGCAATTGTAAACTTACTGTTGTTCTGTACACCTTTAAGGACAGCTGATGTGAAAGAGTCCTTAAGTTTTACATCCTGGTATAGCATGGTTTTGTATATGCACTCCAGTATTTATATTAAGAAATAAGAAACATCCACATTTAAAAAAAAATCAGATCTCATATAATAAAACTTTGGTAATTTCTAGCTTTTAATAAAGCTGACAACAAAAGTTTACTAAGTTTAATTGTTAGGTAGAGGTGCTGGTCTGAAAATGTGACATTTCCAGAAAATGTTGCACAGAGCTGATGGAAATGTGTGTCTCTTAAACAGTGCTAATCTAAATTGGAACAATCACATAGCATTAGAAACCCCTAAGAATGGTTGTGCTGGTATTAAAAAAAAACAAACAAAAAAAACACAAAAGAAAAACCACCCAAACTATTGCTAGTCAGCTATATGAAGGAGCTTATCCTGGTTTTGGCTGGGGTAGAGTTAATTTTCTTCACAGTAGCCAATATAGGGACACGTTTTGGATTTGCACAAAAAACAGCACTGACAACATAGCAATGTTCTAGAGCAGAGCTTACAGAGCATCAAGGCCTTTTCTGCTTCTTGCGCCAAGCCACAGCGACTGGGCTGGGGGTAACAAGGAGCTGGGAGGGCACACAAGCGGGACAGCTGACCCCAGTTGACCCAAGGAATATTCTAGGCCATATAGTGTCATGCTCAGCATATAGAGCTAGGGAAGGAAGAAGGAAGTGGGGGGACATTCTGAGTGAGAGGCAGAGGGCAGGCCAGCCGCTCCAGCCCCTGGCTGTTTGCCTGATGCACCATGTTTTAGGTCAAATGACATGCTGATCCCCAAGGACGATGAGAATCCATTTTGCCTGTGTGTGGTATGTGGGAGATGCCATGGCAGCCCTGTGCCACTGGCACGCTGGGGACACTCACCAACCTGGGCAGGGTACAGGTGGACATGCTAGCATTTGCTCGCCTCCAAGGGAATGGCAAAGGGCACCTTCTGCACCCCAAGTCAACAAACCACATTTCAAAGTCATTCCCCAGTTTCCTCCTACCTCCCAAAATGTGTGTTACGCCCTCAGGGAAAGGACCAGACAGGGTTACTGCAGCTGCAATGCAAGACAGTGTCCTGAAAAGGCATTGCCCTATTCAGGAAACCACAGTTTCCCATGTGGGACCCAGCCCCATGAGCTCACCCATGTAAATAAAAAGGGCCAAGGATCCCAAAACAAGACTCTTGTGATACTCAGTGGTGTAGTTCTAGAAATAGATCTTCCCTATGTAGTTTGAGACAGATAGTACATGTGGTGTTGTAATAAGTTTCTGTATTATGTGATCCTTGTGGTTTTTATTTTATACATAGGTATCACATTTAAAACCTTTTTCTTTTTTTACAAAAGTTTATTTTCCACAAGGAAGAGCAATAGGAAAAATTAAACTGTTTTCCACATATTGTTTTCTTGAAACAGAGTCTACAAGGACATATTCAGCACCAAAACTAAAAACAAACAAAAAAAATACAAACAGCCATAGAATATAATCTATAAAGCAAACATTTAATATTGCACTTTGTTTCTCTAATGTTTGGATTTTACTTACTTTTTCCTAATTCAGATCAGAATTCTCTATCAAATACTGGGCTACAACTGTGAACCTCATGTTTTATAATGCTGAGAATTGACCAATATTTGTGGAAGAGTAATGCCTCTGAATAACATAATTTAAACTGGAAGTCTTTTATTTGATAAGCTTATAAAATTTTTCATTCTAATCAAAAAGGCTATGATGCCATGTCAATTACTATGATATTGGTCAATCCTGCTTCATATGCAATTTTCCATTACATTGTGGTAAGTACTTTAATGCTATGTGTATCAGCAATTGTTCCCTAGTCTGTTAAAGTAACAAAAAAGGAAAAAAAAAGTAAAACCATCAAATGCCCTTTTATACCAACGATCCCATCAGCTTTTAAAATTGCCTAGTTGGAGAAGGTAGAGGGAAAGGACATCCACAAAATTAGCCTAGTAACATAAGACATCGTCTAATTTCCTTCTTGCCAATATTCCTGCTCAAAGCCCAAGCCTTTTAACTGAATCACTTAAAACGCGACTCATTGATATTTTATCACCCTGTAGTCATTTCTGAAACATGAATTATCCTTCATGTTCTCATAAAGGCCACTTATGGAAAAGCCCAGTTTGTCGCATTTATGAAGCCTTAAAAACAAGGCAGAGGTTTTATGAACGAGCACCATGCAGAAACACCAGCCTCCCCCTCCTCCTCTCTTTATAAGCTGTTTTATTGCACAAAGAGATAAATGTTTGACAGATTACATCTTGATTTGTTTAAGTAGTCAAGACCAGAATGGTGTCCCTTTGTCAATCGTCTGTGTTACATGGTTTCTGAAAAGGAAAGTTAACTTCCATTGTATTTCTCTAGCCTGTAAGTGCTGGTATTTGCCTTAGCATATCTAATGGCTCCCTTGCACTCTTTTTCTTGGGGCACACTCAAGGGCAAGTGCTCTTTCCCTATAATTTCTTGCACTCTGAAGGAATATATGGCAAAAATCACTGTTCACTTTGTTTTAAAGCTCTTTAGAGTACCACAGAAGATGCAATCTTGGAAGCAACTTCAGATAACTTAGATACAAGTATGGCTGGTAACAATGATCTTTCCCAGTTTAATTATACTTCTAGTCTTTTACAGTATCATAAACCCTGAAGATAATACAAAGTGCACAAACTGAGCTCTTAGCATAGTACAAGCTTCTCCTGCAGATTGAAATATACTTTCTACTAGACTCATTATATATAGAATTTTTGGTGATTAAGTAGCTATATATAAAAATAAATTTACTTTCCCTTCCCATCCCTACTACTTGAGATATTGACCTGTCTATGAATCCTAGACAGTGTATGACTATTTCCTTTTAAAATTCTTTTGAGGAAGAGGTGATGTCTGCTGGTGCTGCTTTCATTTGTGCCTTTTTTTTTTAGAGCTTCACAACTTGAACATCTTTTTTCTTTTTTAATAATGTAGAAAGAGAAATGGGAATGAGGGTGGGTTTTGTAACTTTTGTGTATGTCCCTATTCCAGATCTCCCTCTCAAAGAACAAAAACAAAATACAAACACAAAACAAAAAAGAACTAACTCAACAGTGCAACGTAACAAAACAAATAGCATTCCAACAGTTTGGCAAGTGATGAGTTCACCTGAGATTAAGTGATTTTTAGGCAGTCTGTAACAAAATGCTGCTTTGCGAGAATAGTAGAAAGGCAACAAATTCTTAAAAGAAATCAACAAGGTATACAATCTTGATGAAGTCTATTAGTTTCTATTAACTCTCCATCTCCCACCCTATCCCCATATCTGTTGCTTATCTACTACAGTAGGCTGCAAAACATACAGCAAGAAGGATTGGCTTGAAGGCATTTGATGTTTGTAAATAAATCCACAATAGGATCCAAGCTGAAGAGGTGATACATGATCAGCCTACTAGGACAATTCTGAGCATGTGCATATGCAGGTAAAGTCCAGGCTACATTAAATTAAAAAAAGAAAAGTCAGTGCATTTGTCAAAGTCTGTTGCTGTTGTTTTTGTTGGTGGTGGTTTTTTTTTTTTTTTTTTTTTTTTTTTTTTTTTTTTTTTTTTTTTTTTTTTTTTTTTTTTTTTTTTTTTTT
>JAWWTY010000088.1:1612279-1624973 GCA_035222235.1 Margarornis squamiger
GTTCCATCCAGTCCTGGAAACTTTCTTCTGAGTTGTTCTGTGAGTTCTGTGGGTTCTGCAGCCAGGGTTTTCCCACAATAATCCATTATAACCTGTTTGACCTGCAACTTGAAAAGTAACCTTTAACTTCTCACTAAGACCCGAGTTCCCTAATTAAAATACAGAGGCTTGTTCTATGAATCTAAGGAAAACAGCAAATCCATATAACTCAATTTACCAGATGACTTGTGAGCATGCAGGATTTTCTGACAGCTAATTGAAAAACATCTGTGGACAAAGACTTGGCAAAATGACTGTTGCTGCCTTCTGCGCCTCGATGTTAAGATTGACAGAGTGCTTGTAACACTTGAAGGTTACCCCCACATTAATTGTTGCTTCAACAGGTTCCTCTAACAGACTGTAAATTAATATTCTCGCTGACAGTGATTTATAAATCCACTTTTCAGCAGAGATAATAATCTTATTAGCTTTTGCACAAGATAATCATTACTGCAGAAAGTAATTAATGAATTTTATGAGATTGTTGGATTTCTAACTATCATGGGAGCTGCAAGCTGCATGCACTTGGCAATGCATGCATCACCACGTGATGACTAATGAGTCAAGGTAAAGAAATCAAAAATTTTTTCATTCCCTCAACATGTAGGTGATGTGTGGTGCCAGATGTAAAATTGTTTATGTACTTGCCAAGTTTTCAGGATGTTGTTGTGATTTATTCGAACTTAGACAATCAGGATCAGGTCAATAATTTAAAAAATGGCCAGATTCAAGGAAAGTGGTTAATAGATAAGTAGAAGATAGTTGCTTTTAAATAAAACATTGAACATATATTAAAAATTATATTATCATTTATAGCTTGCATTTTTAGGATACAGTTGTTCTCCTGTGAAAAAATACTTAATGACTATAGTTTAAAATCCCCAAACTCCATCAGAGTGACTTATAATGAGACACATAAATTCATGAGAGCTTTAATTGAAACAACTATGGCAATCTGAGAAAATAATGTAAATGCCTCTCCAGTTGTGAGTGGTGTTTTATATGAAACAACGGTTTGAATATTTCTGACTCTTTCCATGTGTTCTGCACATAATGCAATCAAACAGACCTATATATAATAAATGTCTGAGGAAAAAAATGTCAATTTATAAAGGTATAATTAAGGTAATTAAAATGACTCTGGTAATATGACTTTCCATTTTGCTGATACTTAGGAAGAAACATTGAGAATTATTTGTTTTATTTTTATGAGGTATCATGTGAAGTTCAGGTTTGTTGTCCATGCATTAAATTTCTTCACAGAAGATGTATATATTTTCTATGATATGTATTTTTAAAGATGTTTCTGACAAAAAAAGGCTTGTTTTTTTACAGCTATGGCCTTTGGAGACCCAGTATTTAAATGCTGACATTCTTGTACCATATATACAGGTATATGACCTGCTGAAAAAAGAGTGGAAGAATTTTTTGTCACAGACCTTACTATCACAGAATCTTCTGAGTTGGAAGGCACCCACAAGGATTGCTGAGTCTAGTTCTTAAGTGAATGGCCTGTACAGGGATTGAGCCCACAACCTTGACATTCTTAGTACTATGTTCTAACCTACTGAGCTAATCTCAGCATTGATACTCTCTCACAGTATCCTTCTTCTGGACAAAATGTACAGCATGCAGCTCCATATTCATATTATATGATGGGTGAGGAATTGGCTCACAGGTTGGGCTCAAGGAGTTATGGTGAATGGGCTGATATCAGGCTGGTGACCTGTTGCTAGTGGAGTTCTGCAGGGCTCCATCTTAGGTCCTGTGCTCTTCAACATCTTCATAAATGGCTTGGACACAGAACTCAAAGGAATACTAAGTAAGATTTCTGATGGCACTAAACTGGGAGGACCTGTTAACCAGGGATGCCCCGCAGAGAGACCTCAACAAATTAGAGAGTTGGGCAATCACCAACCATATGAAGTTCAACAAGGGAAAGTGCTGGACTCCGTACCTGGGGTGGGGCTACCCTGGTTGTGCGTATAGACTGGGGAATGAGATGCTGGAAAGCCATGCCATGGAAAGGGGCCTGGCAAATTGAATATGAATCAGCGGTGCCCTGGCAGCCAGGAGAGACAGCCCTGTCCTGGGGTCATTAGACAAAGCATCGCCAGCCAGGAAAGGGAGGGGATTGTCCTGCTCTGCTCTGCACTGGGGTGGCCTTACCTTGAGTATTGTGTGCAGTTTTGGAAAGTGCAATATAAAAAGACACTAAACTATTAGAGAGTGTCCAAAGGAGAGCAATGAAGATGGTGAAGGGTCTGAAGGATCACTTTCAACTCAGCATATTCTGTGATTCTGTGCTTCTATGCTACTGTATTACCTTTTTGGATAAAATTTTCTTCTAAGTTACTTTCTTTTCCATTTCCTCTTGTAGAACAAAAAGCTGTTGAAGGTATTTCTTTTTTTTTTTTTCTCTCTTTTTTTTTTTTTGATGATTACAAATGAATGTTAAGATTAAGGTTGGTCACCTTTCACAGAATCACAGAATCACAAGGTATTTGGGATTTGAAGGTACCTCTGCGAGTTTTATTACTTGCTCAGGCAGGGGCACCTAGAGCCAGTTGCCCAGGACCATTCCCAGACAAAGGCAGTGAATACCCAACTTCTCTGAGAAACCTTTTGCCAGTTATTGGTCATCCTTGAAGGGAAGAAGTGTTTACTGATGTTCAGGTGGAATCTCCAGAGTTTCTGTGTGAGCCCATTTGCTCTGGTCTTGTCACCGGGCACAATTGAAACAACCACCTGGCTCCATCCTCTGTGAACCTTTCCCTCTGGTGTTTAGATATGTGGATAAGATCTCCCTGAGATATTCCTTTGCAGACTGAACAGTAACAGCTCTCTCAGCCTCTCCTCACAGGAGATTTGCTCCATCCCTTAATCATCTTGGTGGCCCTTCACTGGACTGTGCCCAGTATGCCCGTATCTCTCTTTTACTGGGAAGCCCAGAAATGAACCCAGCACTCCAGATGTGGCCTAGCCAGTGCTGGGTGGAGAGGAAGAATCATCTTCATCAACCTGCTGGTGATGCTTTGCTTAATGCAGCCCAGGATACCACCAGGCTTCTTTTCAGCAAGAGCACATTGATGACTCACATATGTCGCACCTTTGGAGTTGTAATAATGTAGATACAAAGTACCAGATTTGGATTTAACAAAGTGTGTTAAAAACATGATAATTAATAATTCATCATAATACCTGCACAAATAAGACTTAGTTTTGGGTCTCTGGTTGTTTTGGCTGGAGTTTGCCACGTTCGTGCTGTGTGCTGTGTTTCAGGAGACTCCTCAGTCATTTGCTCTTGATGTATTTTGAAGGTTCGAACCACTACTATGAATTCTTGCTTCTGAGATGACACTGTCAAAAAAGACACTGGCTTTCTCACGTACTTATATATTTTTCTCTAATTTCACTAATTTTATACATCTCAATCTGCTTAAAGTGTCAGAATTGAATCCCCAAATGTAGAGGAATGGCTCTATTTCCTCACCAGATTTAGACTCATGCAATTAAATTACACATTAAAAAAATCATATAGTGACTGTATTATATTTATTTTCTTATCTGAGCACAGCTGATACTGGGATACTATAATGAAATCTAGAATCTAAACTTACAATAAGTTGGTTATCATGTTTATAAAATCAGTTGAAATGTTTAAAAAATAAATATATCAAAAAATGTGAGTCAGGAAATGTCACTAATACTCTTCTTTAGCAAGCAAAGCTTATCCAGTAGCATTTAATGTGTCAAGTTCTCCCATTTTTTCCCTTCCATAACGTTGTTTGAATACATCAGCCACATTCAAAGAAACCAGAAAAAGAGATTGTTCAATCTCCACAGATTTGATAGGCAACTCTAAGGAGGTGAGGAGGGCTTGTTGACCCTCCACTGATAGCTAAATTTAATACTTAATAGACCTCAGGCAAACCCAGCCTTGAGACAAGAATAAACCACAAAGGAATGTGTCATTCTAGGGCACTGTTTTTTCTAACAAGGGAGTGATCTGCAGAGACCAGGCTAGACAGCTGGACTTGCCCAAAAGAGGAAGTATAACCCCCATCTTAAAAAAAGAAATAAGGAAAACCTGGGGACCTATAGGACCACCAGTCTTACATCTCTGCCTGGGCAACAAGATCATGGAGCAAATCCTCCTGTAAGCTATGCTAAGGCATATTAAAAATGGAAGACTGATTAGCTTGGTGCTGCCTTGGTGAGAAATTCTATGATGGGGTCACAGCACTGATGGCTGAGGAAAGAGTGGCTGATGTAATCTCCCTGGACTTGTGCAAAGCATTTGACACTGTCCCACACAAAATCCTTGTCTTTAAACTGGAAAGGGATGGATTTGGCAGATGGAACACTCACTGGATGAGGAATTGACTGTATGTCCACACTCAAAGTGTTGTGGCCAATGGCTAGATGTCCAAGTGGAAAAAAGTGACAAGTGGTATTCTTCAGGGGTTGGTACTGGGACCAGCACTGTTTAACATCTCTGTTGGTGATGAGGAGAGTGAGACTGGGCTCACACTCAGCAAGTTTCCTGAGAAAACAAAGCTGTGTGGTATGGTCACATGCTGGAGGCAAGGGATGTCATCCAAAGGTACCTGGAAAGGTTTGAGGGCAGGGCCTGTGTGAACATCATGGAGTTCAATAAGGCCAAGTGCTCCTGCACCCTGGAACAAGCACAATCCCAGGCACAAATACAGGCTTGATGAAGAATGGATTCAAAGCAGCTCTGAGGAGAGGGACTTTGGAGTGTATGTGGATGTGAAGTTCACTGTGTGCACATACAGCATGGAAAGCCAAACATGTCCTGGGCTGCATCAAAAGCAGGGTGGGCAGCAGGTTGAGGAAGGGAATTCTGCCTCTCCAGTCTGGTGAGACCCCACCTGAAGAACTTGTAGCTCTGGGGCCTACCACATAGGAAGGACTTAGACCTATGGGAGCAAGTGCACAGAAGGGCCACAGATGATCACAGGGCTGGAGCACTTCTACTATGGAGATAGGTTGTGAAAGCTGGGACTGTTCAGCTTGGAGAAAAAGAAGCTCTAGGGAGACCTTAAAGCCCCTTCCAGTACCTAAAGTCTGAGCTGCAAGAGAGCTGGAGAAGGAATTTTGACAAAGGCATGGAGTGATAAGACAAATAGTGATGGCTTCAAACTGAAAGAGGACAGGTCTAGATTACATATTAGGGAGAAATTCTTTTCTGTAAGGGTGGTGAGGCACTGGTAGAGGTTGCCAAGGGAAGCTGTGGGTACCCCATCCCTGAAAGTGTGAAGGCCAGGTTGGATAAGGTTTTGAGCAACCTGGTCTAGTGGGAAGTGTTCCTGTCCATGACAGGGAGTTGGAAAGAGGTGATCTTTAAGGTCCCTTCCAACAGAAACTATTGAGTCAGTTTTTCTGACAATTAGTCTCTCTTATAATTCAAGGAATGTGACTAATATCTGAGAGCATGATGGGGAGGAGGAGAGTTGCTTTCCTATTTGCAACACAAGGGATAATTTATCTTTTTTCAGACAGATTTTGTTATATATAAACTGTGAGGGGGAGAAAAATGATCTATTGCAGTAGAAGAAAGCTGTGCAGACAGAGAAAGACATGAGCCAAAATTTGTGTATATTGAGGGGCAGCTGGTCTTTTCATCTGTTTCTCAATCTTATGCATTACTTTTATTTCACTCTGTTTTTCTATTTTCCATTGTCTTTGGTCAATTCTTGCTGTGAGTACAGCACTGAAGTGGGATGTCCCTCTGTAATATGTCATATCTTAATAATTTTATTTTTTTTTTTAATTTACAAACCTTATTTTTCTTTTCTTCTGGTTTCTGTACACCATATAGAAGCATCACCTGATTTAGCAGTTCAGATGCACACTGGGAAAAAAAAAAACAACCACAAAAAAGCAAAACCAAGAACAAAAGAAGAAGAAGTAAAATGATGTTTGTGAAAATCTTGTAAGTATATGTTTATGCTGTAATTACTAGTTAGGGAAAAAATATAATAGAATAGGCTGGAGTAGACTAGAACAGAACAGGAGAGAATAGTTCAGCTTGAAGAGGCCTACAATTGTCTCCTAGTCCTACTGTCTATGATATATATGATCATATTGACTATATATATATATATATATATATATATATATATATATGTATATAGTCAAGAACGGTTAGCTTTGCAACCCGAGAGCCTTCATATTTGTTTGTAATAATAACTTGACCAGTTCACTTTGTGGTTTTTGTGTCCTTTCCTGAACTCACAATAAGTTTTGGGCATCTCACAAAACTCAATAGTGGTGCTCATTCACCAGTAATAAAAAATACTTGCTACATTTATGTGGAATTTTCCCTGACTGACTGTGATCATGTGGGACATTTTATAGCATGAAACATATTTGTAAAGCTGGTGAAAACTGCAGAAGCATTTTGTTTGGACTCTTTTTAGTGTTGCAGAAATGTTTAATTAACCTTTGCAGTTAATGTCAATGTTTTTATTACATTTTACAGCTCCTCATGGTGCCTAGTGAAAATTCTTGATTTTCTTCACTAGAGACGCAGTGTGAAAAATGATGAATAAGGGTGAACTGTAGAGTTCTTTCCTGCCCAGTGGTAGACAATGAGACCTTAATTTTTATAATTTTAGATAAACAGTACTGTCAATGATGGGCTTGAGTTGCTTTCTTCTGCTTTTGTTTAACTGTCTGACCCATTCCTCATGTAAAAACTGTTTCCCTATACTCTGTATTTCACTCTGTCTGAGGAAGACCGTGCCAGTCACAAAAGGCAAAGTTTGTAGACCTCTAATTGAGGAAGAATTAGAAAAATCATAATTTAAAAGATCTGACATAAAGTAAATTGAAAGATCGCTTTCAGCTTTTAAATCAGATATTCCATTCTCTCTACTTTCCCCTATGCACAGCTCATTGTTAGCAAACCTCATCTTTGGGTTTATTGGTAATTCTCTAAATTTATAGGACCAAAGGTTCCTATTATTTAAAATAATAAAAAAAAATACATGTGTTTTTTGGCTCCAGAGTGGACCTAACTTGAATTCTTAAGATAGGCTCAATATTTAAAATAGGCTAGAAAGTTAAAAAGTTGAGGACAAACACATGACTGTGTAGTCTGCTAGTCTCAGTAGTATTTTGAGCTACTGTTTCAAGACCTACTTAGCAGTATCCGTAATTTGTTACTTTTTAGTAGCTTTGTGAATTGCTTATTGATTTAGTATCCTGTTTGTATATGAGTGTTAAAAGGTAAAGCTATATCTTCAGCAGAAATGGCAAGTTTCGTTGGAGACCTTTCAAAGCTCTTGATTAACTGCAGGAGTGGTTCTGTTTCATCTTTAAATGCATCTTAGATATGTACATTTGTTCCTCTGTGTTCATAGCCTGTGCTTTGACTTGCTCTGTCTACCACCTTCGTACAGTTTCTTTGGATAAAGATATGCAGGCAGACTGGCATGTTTTGTCATGCACAAATACCACTAAAATAATAGAAAAGATAGGACTTCATATTCTACTTCAGTGCAAGATGTTGTAAAGCACCACTTGTGATCATGTCATGTTTGCATGTGCACGTGTTTGTAGAAAGAAGTATTTGTTTATGCCTTAGAAATTGACATTTGAGGAGTCAATGTAACACCTGTCCTGCTAACCTGATGTAAAGACAGCCTAACTTTAAGTTTATGGCACCTTTCAAACTTAGGAATTTACACTTACCTGTGTACTGTGTATTTCTAGAAGAATTTCAGAACAAAAACATAAAATTAAGTAAGATATACATAGTGTTCTATTAGAAATGGACACTTAGGATTCAACTGTTGCTTTCTCTGCTCAGTTCTTAGGAAATGGAGACTCATCTTTTTATGTGTCTCCTGCTAAAGAATACATCTTACTAATTTTTTTCTGGGACAGAATCCATAGCTACACAGAGTATACAAAAAAGAATTACTGACTAGTGATGTTAATTATAAGTACAAAAAATATTTACAAACATTTGACAGATGAAAAAATTACAATAGTTGCTTATAATGACCAAAAGATATTTTAAAACATCAGAATACTTTTGTCTATTAAGTGAAGAAAGTTAAAACTTCAAACAATTTAGTATTTGTATGTAAACTCCATATCTTTCTGAACATGTATTCCTTTTCATATTCCTAAGTATAAACTTTTGGCACTATTGCAGAGAAGAGAGAGCATGCATACTTGCTCTGGAAATTTCTCATCTGAGGAATGTTCTTTAAAGATATTCTTTTGATAGCTTCAGTATCAACAAGGGAATTCAGGAAGACAAAATTCAGGGGACAGACTTTTCTTAGCTGTTTGCTGAGGTCCATACATGCATGTAAACCAAGTGCTTTCTCCACTCCTCCAACTGAGATAATAGTCTTTCTTGGCTTTATCTGCCAAAATAGAAAGTAGACTCAAGACTCAAAAAGCAACGAGAAAATGCAAGGCAATTTATGTAATTCAAAGGATAATGCCATGGTTTTACTTAGAAAATAGGGTGACAATGATTTTGTGAGGACTCTTAATATTCAAACTAATTCACTTTAACCTCTAACATTTTAAAAAACCTAAACAAAACAATTTGTATTTTTTATTTTTTAATTTTTTTTTAATTCAAATTTTTTTAGTATATCTGTCCACTCTTTGATGCCAATATTCAAAAGTAATAATTACAAAGCTATTCACACACACACACATATATATATATATATATATATATATATATATGAATTTCTTCATCAGATGAATTACAGGTGAATTTAATGCATCATGATACCAGTAATATAAAATGAAACAATGAAAGACCTTTTTAATTGACTGGCTCTTCATAATTTTTTTAAAGTTTGGCATTAACAAGCCAAATGTCTTGCCACCCAAGGGGAAAACAACCAACCAACAAATGACCCCTTCCCATCCTGCAAACCAAAAAAATAAAAACCCTCTGAAAAGCACCAAAAAACACCCCATGCAATTTCTCCCTCCTGTTATATACCTCTGAAAGAGAAATCAGAATTAATAATGTCTAATCAAGTCAAGGGCTAAATGCATTTTATAATAGAAATCTACATTGCTTAAACAACATATCTAACTGTCCAATGTTTAAAGTACTTGTTAATTAAATTTTGTTTTGGAGATGGATAAAAAAATTATTTGTATTAAAACAAATCCAATGTTTGGCATTTTAACCCACTGTTTTTAGTCAATATCTTAAATGCTTACAAGCTCAGGTAAGAGAATAATGTTGGTGCTGCAGAGTACATTTTGAATGTCTAAAGAGTAATCAATACTAAGAAATTAGGTATTGACTAAAATACTTTCATAATAAGTAATTATTGGTTTGCTCTTTTGAAAATTAGACATTTTCACTGTGGGAATAAAGAGTAAATATATGGTCACAAAATTAGACTGTGACCTTTTCATACAACTTTCTTCTTTCTATGAAATCAGAAGGTTTAAATATGGTTGCACAGCTATATCGTACTCTAAACATCAATTTTTAATTATTTTAAGGTCAAGATTGTAACATATGTGATTAGTATAGTCCTTTGGCACACTGTTTTTGTTACAAGACCTTCAGCTTTCTCAGGTTACACTCGCAATACTGCTGACCTTCACAACATTATGTCATTGTTGGTCAGCATTTCCCAAAGTATTCAATAGTTGTCCAATTACCCTTTTGCTAGTACCTTTAGTAAAACTTCCATAGACTTTAGAAGGAACTGGGTGCGGTAGGCAACAAGTAGTGTCAGAAATTGCCATTGGAAATAGCCATTGTCCCTTTGGGTGTTCTGGCCACTGATTTTGTTCACAGTTCACCATAAGACACATTACAGTTGTCTCAGCTTGGAAGATTGCAGCATGCAAGCTTAGACTATTTTCTGTTGTCATGTTGCTAAGTTTTAAGTTTTCACAAAGTGAACATTTTCACATTTTTGACTGTTCACTCTTTTTTGTATGAGTATGGGGAATTACTTTGGATATTTGTTACTTTTCATTGGTTTGTCAGTGGGAAGGGTTTATCATATCAAGACAAGATGTTCCAAGCACATTGCCAGAAAAGCAATAAAATTACTTCTTATAGCTAGCAGATGCCAGCATATCAGAAACAATCCTCAAATGCACTCTTTGATGGTCTATTTCTATCAAGTGACACATTTCCAGCTCATTGGACAAGGAAAGGGACCACAGTGTGAGGCAGCAGTGAGGCTGCACCTTTAGACATTGTCAGATTCTCAGGTGATATGGAAAATACCGTGGCATTGTTTTCAATGGAAAGATTAAAACATGTTTTAACAGAAACATGCTTTTCCAAACCCTCCAATCACTGAAATGAATGGGACCTGTTTTGACAAGATGTAAGTTAAAAAGAGAGAATTATTTTTAATTTTTTCCCCCCTTATTGCTCCAGTACAGTGCATAAGTCTGGGAACTGTACTGAGTAGGACAGTAGGACTGTAGGACCCACTGATTGCCATGAATGCAATATGTCTATCATGTATAATGTGCCATTGTTTGAGGAACTTGCTGGACATACAGGACTCCTCTGTTGCATAGGACAGCTGAGAAAGTCAGGCGTGGTCAAGAAAAAGAGTGGAGATGACTCTTGTAACAGCAGCTTTATATTTTTTAAGAAAGAATCAAAGGAATATGGTGATTTGCTTAAACTCTTAAAACAGTATGAGTGTTAGGCTAAAGAATGTATTGTTTTTACTGGTTTCAAATATGAAAAAGCATTAGAGTGGTGATGATGTATCTATTGAGGTGTCACCTTCCCTATATCCATGGTTTTCCACCAGGTTTCTTAGTCCCTGATCAAAACGCCCCAGCGCAGGATATACCTGACTCCAAACATATGCATTGTTCATTATATAATATTGAAATTGATGTGACTTTATTGTCACTTATCTAATTAAAGTACTTATGACTTTGTTTTGGATAAACCACAGTATTTAAAACTCATGACTTCTCATTTTAATGTGAGAGGTGCCTCCTGCCAAACATGAATAGCTCAGGGAAGGTAATACATACCACGTAATGCAGAAATATTAAATTCACAATTCCTGCTTGAATGTCATAGCTTACCATCAGAACATAACCATACTGAACCTTTGCTACCTCTAGTGGCACCAGCATTAATTCTTCATCTCTTGCAATCTCTTCCATGGCCATTTTTAAAAAATTAGAACAAATATGTCAGATTGGTTTGCTGCAATCACAGGCAAAATTCCCATTATAATGTTGATGTAATTGCCTGAAATACTGCTGACTTTGGAGTCAATGGAGCTATGATTTTTTAACAAGGACCTAGTTCCATTATTTACAGGATAAAATTTACAGGAGTATATTGCAGCTTTTCAACAACTATGTAGAGAATATGTTAAGCAAAATAATTCAGTGTATTCACATTTTGCACCAAGACAAGACAAGCCTCTCTTTTTCCTCCCTGCTTTATAATGACACACAAGTTAAATCTGAAACCAAATTTCTATCCATTGGGTGCTCAGCTTTTCAAAGCTTTTTGAAATGTTGTGTATTTACTCCTGTATGCCTGACCAATGCTTTTTGAAGTGGATTGTAGAAAGGAAATAAAGTACTTCATGTGCTCTTGCACTTTGCATTCTTGCACACTGTATCTATCTTGCCACTGTTCTGCAAAAAAATATTCTGAATGAGTTATGAGTGTTAAAAAAAAAAAAAAAAAACATGCAATCAGGTAAAAAGTTAATGATAGCTTGATTTTATACTTAAGGAATCTCCTTCTGCTGGAGTGGTGTCTGTTAGTGAGTTCAGTGTTTATACTTCTGTGCTCTTTTGAGCTGGGCACAGGCAGAAGAGCAGCTGCAGCATAATTCGATAAGAAGCTGCTAATTTGTGGAAGGCAGTATCCTTGGAAGTGCCTGCCAGATGTCATACTATGGAAACAGTGATGTGGCATTTGTACAAACCAGTCATTGTCCACTATTTCATTTTGTTTAGTGTAAGCAGAGAAAACATAAGGTATTTTAGGTGTAGGATATTTTATTTACAGAAAGGCAGCCTGAGGGACAGCTACAGCTGCCTACACTGTACCTACCAGGCTTCTATTGCTTTAGACATTTGCAGAGTTATGTGACAATGTTTTAGGAGTCAATTCTGAGTTTGTTTTCACTTTTTAAAGAATAACTTCCATATAAAAATGTTTTGTTTCTGCACTGATAAGATTACTTATGATTTAATTCAGTGGGGTTCAGGCATTTTAGAGACACAGATGGCTAAACCCTATAGCATGTGGGGCTGTGGCCTTAGCCCCTTTTTGGAAATGTCTTCTAGCCTGTGTTCTCTTGAAGAAATATTATTGTTATGTTATCTAAAGAAATGAGAGTTGCATGTGTTGCAATACAGGACACAAACTTGTGTATTCTGTGTGCTTTAAAGCTGACCTATAAATTTAAGCTTTTTCATCTTTTTATTTCTGAAAGGATATTCTTAAGATGCAGAGAACAAACAGGATTATTTTCCATGCTCTTTATGGGTATGAATAGGGATATTTTTATTTCTAGCAAAATGCAACACATTCAAACTGCTTCTGAATTAGAATAATCTGATTAAAGTATTTTGGCTGTTGTTTTAACTGCCTGTTTATCACAAACAAGTCCAAAAC
>JAWWTY010000088.1:1625073-1669777 GCA_035222235.1 Margarornis squamiger
ATACAACTGCAGCACCTGAGAGAGAGAGCGGCCCGCAGTTGAGGTGCAACAGCGCCACCTGCTGTCCATAGATATAATTGCATTTTTCCCGTTTTGGGCATAGCCAAAAGATATTTTAACTGTTTGCCTTGTGGGTTTGCCTTCGTTTTGGGGTGGAGGGGTTTATTACAAACTGTTGTTGTTTGGTTCTTTCTGGGTATAGATATATATCTCTGTGTATTGTGCTTAAGAACTGTTATCCTTTCATATATATGCATATTTTCCTAATTCAAGTTCTGTTTTCTAAATTTAAAGGAGAGGGATTATTTTTTTTTCTTGGCCAACATAGATATCTTAGTTCTCCCCTAGAACTAAGACAGTGTTTTACTTTTTTTCTTTTTCCCCTGATTCTTCTCTCCATCCCACTCTGAGAGGGAGGGGAAAGTGAGCAAAGCACTGCATGGTGCTTAGTTGCAGGTAGGGGTTAAACAATGACATACCTAAAAATAAAAGTATATGTTCTAAATAAAAATGTACCATGTTCAAGTCCCTGTTTATGCCAGTGTCTATTGATAGTTCAAAATTGCTGGTACATTTTTATTCTGAGTTTGATTCTTCTATGATATGAAGTGATACAGTGTGGAGTATTAAAAATGTAATCAAACTAAATTTATCAAGAATGATGAAATACTCAGATACCTTCCGCATCATACAACTTCCAGTGCTTCTGTCAGGAGATACACAGATTGAAATTCACTGGCACTCTAGTGTCAAAAACACCAGCCTCATTAATTGTAAGAAAATGATAATATGTGAATGAACAATATTAAAAGCAAAGAGGAAATCTCCACAGAGGCTTTGACACTTTGGAAGTTTTACTATCGTATTTATGGGCACAGTGTCTTCCAAAATTAAAAGGCAAACATTCAAAGCATCCAGCTAAGTCCTTACCAAACCACCAGGAACAGGAGATGAAAAAGAGGATAGGAAAATAAGGAAGTTATTGTATGGATGAAAATCAAGTAGAGAAGGAAGTTGTTTTTCGAGAAAACAATTAAATACTGAAAGAAATGTAAAAGCTATTGTTGTAATGGGCATGCATGTTGGCATTTTTTTCTCATTAAAGCTGACAAACTTTAAGTTGTTTCTCGTTAAAGTTAACATGACAGTCCTGTCGTGAGTGAAATCTCCACACATACAGCCACTGCTTCTGGCTCAGATTTTTGAAAACAAGAGTCAAAACAGGACTGCCATGAATAAGAAAATGCAATAAAATGCATTTTTAAACTCATGGGAGAAACCTGTGGCAATCATTTCTTTGAACAACTTAGGAAGAAATTCGTCACTGTGAGGGTGGTGAGGCACTGGCACAGGTGGCTCAGTTAAGCTGTGGCTGCCACATCTCTGAAAATGTTCAAGACTATATTGGATGGGTCCCTGAGCAGCCTGGTCTAGAGGAAGGTGTCCCTGCCCACGGCTGGGGATTGGACTAGATGATGCCTACAGGTCTCTTCCAACCCAAACTGTTCTGTGATTCTATGTTAGCAAAGGAGAGAATTAATTCCCAGAAGCAGCAGTGCATGGTGCAGAAAAGACAGAAGCTGAGAGGGACTATCAACAGAAGGTAGATTTTTCAAAGAGAAGAAAAGACTAAACTAAAAGCTACCAGAAATGGAAAAGAAAATAAAGTAAAAATATTTCCTTCATTCTCACATTTTCCCAGAATAATCTATGGACCATAACAAGACCTTATTTTATTTCTTTTGAGTCTTTTACAATCTTGCCCTTTCTTTTTAAAATTAACTCATTCTTTCTTTAGTATATGTATGTAGTTTTCAGCATCACTGAAGGCCTGAGTAGCTCTCACATCTGCACCACATAAAATGATGGCATGTTTTCCCTACTTCCAGTCAGTACTGAAATTTGTCCTAGCAATGGTCAAGAAAAATGCACAGTTGAATAAATAGTTTCATTTATAAAACCAGTTTTATTTGTGAGTTTAACTGGATTAATAGTTCAGAACTGCACCAGATACACCACTGTAAGAGTTTGCTTGTCAGGAAAACCTTGCAATTCTTGGGCATTAAATAAATGTGCCAGTGCAGGTAGACAGCTGAAACCCAAAGAGCTTTTATTGGATGATTATTTAAGATACTTGTTTGTCCTTCATGTTCTCATATATATCCTGTGTTGGCTTGCATCTGAAAACAACCTGAAATACTTTTGTATACTATGAATTGCAGAAATGGTACAGTGTGGTCTCTCTTTACAGTCTTATCTTCATGGTCCTCCTCCTTCACCTTTCTCACCATACTGCTCCAGGATGGGCCAATGCCTGTGGTAGCTCCCCATGCCAAGCACAACCAGGACTTAGTGCCAGGAGACTGTAAGGTTATTGTATACACTAAGATTTCCACTGTTTTGCTACCTCACAATGAGTCCTCCTGAAAAATGTCCCCTGCCATGAGAAAACCCTTTCCTGTGGGATAGACTGATCTTTGGAAATTCATCGTTTAGAGGCAAAGAATCATAGAATCATTAAGGTTGGAAAAGACCTCCAGGATCATTGAGTCCAACTTTTGATCAAACACCACCATGTCAACCAAACCACAGCACTAAGTGCCACATCCCATTGTTCCTTAATCAACTCCAGGCATTGTGATTGCTGCAATTGTTCATAGGAAAATAAAATGTTTCTTCACCCCAAGTTACTGAGGAGGAAAGAGGTTGCGTTTCCATATTTTTCTTTTTTTTTTAATTGTCATCATCATCATTATCATCATGGCTAGGCTTCATGAACAAAGATTTACAAAGGCTCTACCCATGCCTGCTACAAGCACGCTGGTGGCTAAAAAGGCCAATGCAAGATGAGCAAGTCTGATTGTAAAAGGCATAGTGGAAAGTCTCCATCGGCACTACTGGTGAGGCACGGTTCTTCCTGCATTGCCTTTTTTCCTCCAGACTGATTCTGCATCTGTTCTCAAAGGAAGCAGCAGTGTTATGGATGGTGTGTCTCCATTTGTCCTGATTGGAGGCCAGAGTGGACCACTGATGGTGGTCAATATGGCCAAGGCTGAGGTGTTGTTTCAGGGAGTCCTTGTATCTCCTCTTCAGGGCTCCTCTCTAGCGGGAGTCCAATTTTTTTAATTTTTTTAATTTCAATTTTTTAATTGAGCAGTCTAATAATTAGTTCTACCTAAAAACCCTCAGTTTTCCTAAGGATCCAAAATGACATTCAGCTTCTAAAACTGGGCAGAGGTGGGGGGATTTTGGGGGGTGTACACTAGGGAAACCAGCAATTCCCTCTTTGAAGTCGCGGCCCTTTCCCCACAGGGGTGGCTACAGAGAGGGGGCTGAGCCTGTTCCCCGTCTCACAGCAGCACCAAGCCCGGGGTGCAGGACACAGCTTCTCCATCCCACTCAGCCCGGGAAAAACAGCGTGCCATCGCTCCTTGGTTTACCAAGCACCTTCACTTGATGTCCAGTTCAACAATCTATTAAAAGCATTCCTGGTCCCAGCCCCAGCGGGGCAGGGCATTCACTCTTGCACGGCATCTTGCAGATGGCTTTTCCAGCTGCAACAGGTCCAGGGCCGGTGGTGATGGAAGCTTTGGCTTCTGTGTGCTGGGGGCTCAGGAAGGTGCCCAACTCACTCTGCTGCAATCCAAGCATTAGCTCCATCAGGAGGGTCCTGTGTGATGCGGTTGTCAGTCCAAGCTCACAGGATTGCCTCGGGGGGCAGCTCCCTCCTTGCAAAATGTCATGGGGGGACTATGGCAGTGAGTGATGTATAAATAAAAATATGACATACAGCTCAGGACAATGACAAACAGATGACACTCGGCATCTGAAGCCTGGAAGGCAGGAGAAAGAACCTGTTGTCTAAGGGATTACATCCTAGCAATGAGATTCATTTTTGGCTCTACAGACATAAAACAGTCCCACTTGTAGGCATACATAAATATATCTATATGAAAGTTTGTTACAGCCTTTCAGTTTTGAAAATATCTCTTTTTTTTTCCCTTCATAACTGAATGTTTTAATCCTCCTGTTTAAATTTTGAGCCTGTTTGGTTTTTTTTATATTGCTTCTTTTCCATTACTTAGGAAAAAATCATAGGCAAAAGATAAGATACAGGGAAAGTCTAATAATTTCAAATGACATTGAAGTACGGAAGTACATGTTAAATTATATTTCTTTGAAGAGTCCAAGTTCAAGAAATTGCTTGATAAGAAGCTCCTAGACACTTATATCACCTTGTGTATATATTTTTATTTATTAGTTGTATAAGTTAATTCCATATATGTTCTGCTTTTTCTTTTGACTTTCTTGGATCACTGGAGCCTAGACATTTTTGCTTTTACCAGAGGGGTAAAAAATGCAAATTATTTGACTATACCAGATTAAAAACTGTATTGTTTCACTGACTTATTAAGTCATAAGTAAGGATCCAGTCTGCACAGAAACCCTGCATGAAACCTTCCTACTACCAATGAAGGAGATACAGATGAATGTAGAGCTGTACTCTTTAGAGTTTACTTGTAAACAAAGTCTCTAACTGAAATAATTCTTTCAGCTTCTGCTTTTAATTCAAGATCACTGCTGCTTAGGAAGCAGCATTGGACTTTAATTCTTTCACAACTGTAGCTCATTTTGTCAAAATATATTCTTTAAGATCTCACGCTATATTGAACCACCATCTATTCATCTGACCCATATTTTGGCAGACCTGGAGGAAGTTTATCTATCATCATAGTTCTTGCAAAAATTTGTTCTCTATAGCACAAAGTATGTTATGGAACTTACCTATTTTTAGCAAATAAATAGGGAACGTTTATGCTGACGTTCAAACTGTAGGGCATCAGTTTCTATCCAACTAAACTCCATGATTTAAAAACAATTTATTTCTGTGTGTTTGTTGTTGTCTGTTGCTTCTCACTTCAAGGGGATTAGTTTTCACTGTTTTCTGCATGTGCAGACTCTGGAGAATAGGGTGACTCCTTTACCGCATCATTAGTTAAGTATCCTGAAGCTTCATAGATGTATCCATAGAATTATCCTGAGCGATTTAATAACTACCAGTGAAAAAAACATCATTAAAATCAAATCATTTTATTAAAGTTCAAGCAAGGAATTTTTAGTGGAATGACCCATGATCCTCTCCAGAATAATACAGATGGCAGTTAGAGACAAAAACTACCTTTGATATTTGGTATTATGCTCTCTTGTGAAGAGATGACTTGAGGTACAGTCAAGTCATGGCAGAAGTACTTATTTTATTCTGGAAATAGATGTGGGTGTTAGGCTTGCCAACAAACATTGCTTTTATTGCTTTTGTTTCAGATGTTCCTAGAAGACATTTCAAAAAGAAGTGAGGAGGCACTATTATATACTTGGTGCTTAAATCTTCAAACAATTCAAATAAAGAGACTTGCACTTTTGAAAAATTCTGCTTCATAACTGTGAAAGCAAGATGAGGCTTCTTGTAGACCCCTTGTGTCTTCTGCTGTTTCTAATCTCTGCCAGTTATGGAATATTTTAGGGATATCCTTGTGACTCACTCTGTAACCTATATTTCAGGAATCCTATTTTTATGGACAAAAGTAAAAGGTGAGAAGCATAAACTGCTGAGGTTTCAGCATATAGCTGATCCCATCCTAGTACAATTTAAAGAACAACAAAAAAGGCATAAATTAAGAACCAATGTTCCTTATAACCTAACACAAAAGTTACCTAGACAGCAGGAGTAGAATCAGCAGTTATTTATGAGATGCTTAAATTGCTGCTCATGAAACATGGTGCTATTAGGGGAAATTACAGGGATTAAGCAGTGTGAGAGACCTATTTTGTAGATGGTTTGTTCTTTATGCTGTTGCAGCTGCTGGTGCTGGCTCTTATTCTTCTTCAGTTCAGCTGTGTTCTATCTATCCACCAACATAGCTAACAACAAATATTTTAAAGGGTTGCAATGCAGATCAGGATTAAGAATCAGGCACCCAAGCTAAAGGGGAGTTTAGTGGGATGTGTTATTTTGGTCTCAGAAAGAAATGGGTGTAGAAATAAAGTGGAAGTAAAAAAGAACTTGGAGAGAATTTAAAAAATAACTGAGTCATACGCAGCCTGGTGTGTGGACACAAAAGAAAGTCATTCCTCAACAGAGCATATGATGCTGCTCTAATGCTGAGGTAAATGTGATAATCATAAAGACTCTTGCATTTATAACATTTTTCCTTGCTTCTCTTCTTCCTCAATAGACTTCTTTCATTCAGATGCATCAATCAGTTTTTTAATATATTTTCTGACATGATATCCTGTAAGAATTGTAAATTTACTTTTTCAAATAGAAGAATAACACATTTGTTGCACTAATTAACCACTGAAGCATCACCTAGTTCAGAAACATCAGAAACCATAAAAAAATTAAAAATAGACAGAAGACCTCCCCTAGAACAAGAACTGACATTCAGGTAGGTGAGATATTGTAAACTCCAGCTTGTTCCTGCTCCTCTACTTTTAGAAAATAATGGACAACTACAAACATAAACAAATTTCCTGGAATCTCCTATTCTTACTGGGCAATTTTACAGTAACTATATGGTCTGAATCTGTCACATATTTTATGTTGATGTCAGACAGAGGAAAAAAGGAATTTGTTTAAAACAATTTCTAAGTAGAAGTCTGTTGAAACTGCCAGCTCTTCATTTTCTTCCTACGTGACATTTTCCTCTCTTTTTTCCCCCTACCTTTTAGTCACTGTTAGAAGGCTGATATAAAGAAACCAGATACCTACCCCTACCACTGCTGATGTTTTTTATCAAGACTGTAGCAAATAATGTTTTGTCTGGTCACCTAGGAAATTCTACCTCTCTTTTGCATGTGTTATCCATGCCTTATACTTTCAAAATGCATACACATCTTGCACACAGAGGTTTCTTGCACACAGGTAAAGCTATTTGGAAAAGGTGACCCTAAAAGGAAGGGTTAAATATACTCTTAGATTTTTACTGTGAACGCAAAGCAGAAATCTTCAGAAGAAATAGACTTAGATATTTAAGGTTGAATGGAAGATACTTTAACTGAGCTGAAAATAGTCACAAGAGATGAAAACACAAATGGGAATAATAGCTCATGTAGGACGCTTATCACATAATTAAGAACTGTAAGACTGATACAGTAAGTCTGTATATAGTAAACCCACTTTGTCTCAGGATGGGTCTGTTAACTGGAGAATTGGGAGAAATGTTTTTCTAACTAGTCTTCAGGCTTTTAAATACAAGAATATGCATCACTTCCCTTTTCTACAGCTAGAAGAATTATTACCAGTCAGGCTTTATTTCTGCATTTAATCCATTAACCTTAGATATTCATTTACGCAAAAGTCCTGAATTTCACCTGATTCCATCCCTAATTTTTCCATATTTTGTATTAGCTGTCCACTTCTCTTTCATGGTTCTGGCAACTCCCATTGCATTTCTCAGCAGTTTGCCAGCTTTGCTAGCTTAACTCTTTCTCTCACCTCATAAGCCTTTCCTTATAATGCCCTTGCCATTTTATTTTTCTTCCTGGAAGTAAGTTTATTTCTAATATTCTATTCAACATTGAGCAGAATATTCCAGACATTATCAAGAAGGTGGTTCAACAAGTGGTCTTGTGTAGCGCATTACCTCTTTGCTTGGATTCAATTACCATAAAATTGTATTGGATGTTCTTACACAACCATTTTGCCAAGCCTTAAGACAAGCCTATGGCTTGCATCTATGTGACCATGTTAAAAATTTCTTGTGCCTCTTCCTTCTGCAGTAAATTCTGGCTACGTTGCAGCATGATGAACCACATATTTCAAGGTCTTCTCTTTGATAACCATGACATGAAGTGATTTTGGTTATAAGTACTAGGAAATATGATGGGACATAAATAATTATGTCTTTGAAAACTCATTTCTCATATGATGCCTGGTAGCTGAAGTCATGTTTCACAGCTTCACTTCCTCCTGTGTTCCTTACTCTCTCACATTTCAAACTCATCTTAAAATGTAGTGAGTTTCATTTTTATTAGTTGAAACCACCAGTATATATTTTGAGACTTTTACTCCTTCTAGGTTCGTTTGTGGTATTCCTCTTTTTAAAAAGCTCATAACTCCTTCTGGCTTAAAAAAAAAAAAAAAAAAAAAAAAGACATATTTCCTCAATGTGGTGCTTGTTCTCCTTTCTGGAAAACTAATAAGATCATACCTTTTGGCAATGACTAGTCTCCCACAGCTTGCCTATCTGCAGAAATTAGTGTGCTGTAAACATAGATGTGAATTAACTTCATGATGACTGTTTTATATCCTTCCCTAGACTGATGTCCTTGATGCAAAGTAAGGATGTGTTATGCTGATTTCTAAGTCAGGGCTTGGGTGTTACTCGGAACACATCCTCCCTTACCTGCTCCACAGCTTGTAGCTAACCACAATGCCTGCAGATTTTTTTTCACAGGTCATTTTCAGAAGAAACAGTAGAGAATTGTAGGATTGCTTCGACATCGTAGGCTTGATGCCTGCACCTTCTAATATGCACAAGAAGTAATGGAGAGAAAATGGACTAAATATCTCAGAAATGGAGTCATCATCCTGCCTGATGTTCTCTGATGTTTATGGGTCAGGCTAAACTGCTGGGAGGAGCCAATATTAAAGGTAGGATATTACTTAGGTTTCAAGCTTAATTTCTCAAAAGGGAAAAATTAATTTAAACATAAGACAATTCATTATAGTATTAAATTGATTTAAGTCTCTGCATAAGAAAGAAACCAAGTCTAAGATGACTAAACAAAGCTGAGATGGGTGAAGATGAGGCATGGAATGAGGGACAGGATCTAGGACTGAATTGTGCAAAACCATTCTCCTATTAATAAGGGAAGATTTGCTGAGCAGCTTCACTGTTTTCTGTCAAACTTAAGCCTAATTATCAAGACAGGAGCCAACACATGGAAAGAACAGACAACATAGACTTTATAACATATGCACAAATTGGGAAATGGAGGAATATTCCCCCTACTTTTATGCATACATAACTGACCTTGCAATTAGTTGGAAAAAATCAAGATTGTCATCTATATTGAGGGCAGATTGTACATTTGAGATTGTGGGGTTTTTTTTCCTTTTCCACTTTCCACTGCTTTGCATCATGGTGAGTCACATGGTGTCTTATTTCAATGTTAACATCAAGACATGCCACAGCAAATCAGACCATGGTGTGACACAATGGATCAAAATCGTGCTCACTGCTTTTTTAACTCTCAAACCCCCAGCATAATTGCTAAGTCATGGGGTGGCCTACCGTGTCAGAGGAATTCAGCACAGAGTAAAACACAGCCCAGGATTTTATATGCCTTGAAATCATCACTCTAAGGTTCTCTTGCGTTCTTTTTTGGTAGCATGGCCAAAAGAAGGTAGATACATTTAATGAATAGGGATAGACAATGCTGAAACCTGCACTGGGTACCTTGGAAACCCTGTAAAATCAAAGCAAGAGGCTGCTCAGGCCAGGCAGTGAGGGCTCTTGATCAAAGATCTCTGGTTGTTTGGTTGTACCAGGTGAATCCAGAAGCACAAAGGACTACCTGTCTCTCTTCAGGCTGTCACAGATATTTATGAAGACTGTGCTCTTGATTGTGTCTACAGCACCCTAAGAAAAGGATTATCAGGAAGTCAAGCTAGCATGAGCCCAGGTGAGTCATGGACTTTACTGGCATTGACTCATTTTGATGGGGTAACTATTATTTTCTGTTGGAAAAAACATACTTCCAAGAAATCACTAATCAGGTTTCCAGTCACCAATGGCGTCTTCAGTGTCAATAATCCCTCAAGCAAAAACATAGGTGTAAAGGTGAACTTTTGCCAAGTGCATGTTGTCATGGTGAAATGGTTTCATCCACAATCAAGCTGGGCTAACAGCAGGATCTGCTGACCTCTGAATACACCCTGGGATCACTGGTCTCTCAATTAATAATTTAGAAGTACGCTTCTCACTCTCCTTCAGCTTCTTCAGCTGTCCTGTTGGACAGTCATCACTGAAGAGCATCCAGGTGGTCACTCCATGATGTCTGTAGGTTAGTGGACAGCATGAAAGACAAGAGTCCTAAAGAAATTAAAGGCGCTAAACAGAAGTAATAAAGACAGATTAGAGCAGAGCCCTCACCTTCATCAGTGCAAAAAGTGGTCTTTCTGGAAGAAGGACTGTTCTTCTGTAGTCAAAGAAATGTGCTTCTAGAGCCAACATGTTCTACATGGATAGTACCACTTACCGAGCAGAGTGTTAGTAAAAAAATATCTGGAGGAAAGGGCTCTGGAATGAGATCATCGAATCCTAAAATGGTTTGGGTTGGAAGGAACTCTAAAGAGCATCCAGTTCCAACTACCCTGTCACGGGCAGAGACATCTTCACTAGACCAGGTCCAAGCCTTCTTCAACCTGGCATTGAACACTTCCAGGGATGGTGCATCCATAGCTTCTTCACATAGAGAATTTCGGCCTGATATCTAAGAAAAATCTACTCTCTTTCACTTTGAAGCCATTACCCCTTATCACTACATGCCCTAATGAAAAAGCCCTCTCCGTCACATAAGAAAAACAGTGGATTCACATCCTTCATTGGAGCAAACAAACAAAAGTAATTACTAAATCACAAAATAATTACAAGATCACAGCAGATGTATCTTGTGCAAGATTCATTTTTTCACATATGGCTAGCATAGAGAAATGAACAGAGGACAAGAGTTGGAAAAGTATTGCAGGCAAGGCTGAACCAAGTATAAAATAGAGTGGGTTGGGGGGATGCTGTTAGTGCCTAACAGAACACAGAGAAATGAGACATCACACATTGGAAGAGCAGGAAAATAATATAGTTTTTAAAGCCTGTTTTCAGTCCCATCTGTCTTCTGACAGTAAACTTTGGTAATCTTAAATGTGTTAGTTTGCATGATTTTTATTTGCTCACTTGCATATTCTCTCATGAGGAATGTTATATATACATATATATATATATCCACATATAAAAGTAGGCTTCATTCCATAACTTAATGGGCCCACAAAGATACTTCCAAGTAATGTTACTCTGCATTTATCTTAAAATAAAATATTTTAATATACAACATAACAGCATCTACTTTCTGTTTCTGCTTGAAATCCTAAAAAACAACAAAGTATCTTTAATCAAAACATTTTTGGCACCAATGGATTTAAAAGTTTTATGTGACCTTTGACATTTAAATGACAGAAGTTCTCAAAGTAAAACCTCTTTGCAAAAAATAGTGGAAGGCACATCTGTTACTTATTTTTTTAAGAGTGAGCAGTCCTCAGTAAGATAAAATATATATTTCTGAGCAGCTGTTAAAATGTTAATGCAGCTTCTGCTACTCTGTAAGATCCAACTGGAACTTTGGATTTGCTGTAAATGTATCATAATACTACTTATTTTGCAATTATAAAACAAAACAGGAAATCTTAAAATATATGTAGGTACATTTAGTCAGCTACAGTTTCACTGGTTCCTTTTGACCAAGAACAAGTCAGTTTTTGCAAAAGACTACTTTATCATAAATTAGGTGAACTTTGAGTCAAACACCCCCTTCATCTTCCCAATCTCATACAATAACTATTTGTTTCTTCCACAACCACACCTTAACTAGGTTTTCTAGATGATATTGCCAGAGTTATCACCCTCAGCCTTGGCACTGAGTCCAAAAAACTGCTTCCCTACCCTACTTCTACTGCATTCTTTGCGGCCTTCTTTATTTGCTGAAAGACAATAGAAATCCTAATGTAATTATTCCAACAACTGTTTTTTTTCTGCAAATATTGGCAATTTTACAGATTCAAAAAAATTGTAAACTTTTGCCTCTAAAAAGGTATATTTGAAAGGAGCAGATTTGTATAGCAGGCCTTACAGCAGAGCAAAAAGCATTTCTGAAATACAGTTATCCTATTTTACAGCCTGATTTTTTTTAAAATACAAGAAAGTGTTAATAGACTGGGCTAGACAGAAGTGAGGATACATTTAATTTTGTCCCTTCAGTTATGAAAGTGGTAAGACCCAACAGAGGAGTGAGGCAGAGAGGCGGATGTGGTCAGATCTGAAAGTACCTCAGGTAAATGAGACAGCCCTTGAGCAAAGGCTGAGGTTGGGTCTAGATCTGGCATTTAGGAGTAATTGTAGCCATAATTAAATAAAATATTAAGAAGTACCCTTCTCTGATGTATCCACTATGCAGGAGTAGGTCAACCTACTCTATGAGCCACATTCAAATCAGAAAAGCTACAGTAGTGTTTAATAATCAGAATTAAAGCTGAGTTGCCAAAGAATCAGTTGTCTTGTCAATTGATTTGGGTTAGTATTGTGCCCACACAAATAGCCCAAGATTAGGCTAAGAACTGGTAAGGATTGTGACAAAAGTGGAAGTCAAAAATAGCTTAAAAGAGACAATTAAGCTTCAGGTTCAAGGTAGAGAGTTTGTTAAGTCTGTAACCACCTAGGGCTGGCAAAAGCAACCAGATGAATTTTAAGTCCATGGGTGGTTTTGGGGTCCTCAGCAGATGTCAGTGAGAAGATACAGCTTTTGTGTCAGACAATGTTTTAGGATAGGTGCTGCCAGGGATCACACAGCACAGGTATTGATTACAAATTCACTTCAAACACTGGCATCAAAACAGCTACTGCTGTTATTTTACTAATTTACCACATTTACAAAATTGCAGGCTTTGAATGGGACAGATTCACACTTTGCCTCCATATGACTAACAACTAAGTAGGATATTTGACAAGGCTCTGGAGTTCAATGAATAGAAAGAAATTTGCTTTAAATATGTATAAAGATACCAAAGAAACAATTTTTAAATTCTACATTGGAATCTTTACAATTTGTCTGAACATATTTTGTATATAAAATCATGCAAAAGGTAAAAATGTGACCTGATCATAAAAGCTGGGTAGCCTGAGTGGGTCTGTGAATGGTGCTACTTTGAGCACTCACTTCACAGTCTGCGTAATGGTGGCATTGTAAATTCTGAGTCCTAGACTGTGTGATCTGGCTTTGCTAAGAAACTAAAAATACTCTGCTATTAGATCTGAACTTCAAATGGCTGTGAGTGCCTCCAGTCCTTGACCAGTTAACACTTCCTGACACCAGGGAAGGGTTGCTCAATTCCAGTTGTTGGGGATCAGGCTATTCGGTGCCTTGAGGTCAGACCACCCATGGTCAGTGTTGCAGAATTAGAGACTCTGTCTCACAGCAGAATTTTCCATTATGTAACATTGGACATAGTGACCCCCGGATGGGATCTACCAAAGAGGTAAAACTGGCAGAATCAGAATTAGACTATTGGAATAAGTCCCAGCTTGTAGGAGAAGGATGCTGTGAGACTCTTCTCAACTGATAGTCTCTTACCTATACTGTTGCTGTCAGCTGTTACATACCTATGGCATTTATTGTATCTTCCTGCTATTAAAAGTATCTTTAAATAATTGGATTGTTCATTTATTATATGATTCTTTGGGGCCAATCCCAGCTCAGAGATATTGTTCACAATAGGTGTGGTTTTGTGAGTGGGGCTTCAAAAAGAAGAGAACCGTCTCATCATACAGGAAAGCAGCACTTCTCATCTACTCAAGTGAGACTTACGGATGTCAGTATCTTCTAGTCCCAGAGTTGCTCATTTGGCTTATGACTAGTATTGAAACATTCTGTGGTCTGAGGTTTGGAAGAATTTTTAACAAAGGAAACATGCACTGTGACTAAAGGAAATTTGATCCAAATTTAGGAATATTTTCCACCAGCCTGAACCAACAAACTGTACAGGGCACTAAAGAGCAGTAGTGAGAAACAAAAAATAACTCACACAGTTCTCTTGTCAAGCCACAGCTCTTCTGAACTAAGAAGACAAGTACCCCATGCTGGTACATGACAACATTATTTTTCAAATTTATTAGGCTATTTATTAACCACAGTCTGAGAGTAGTTTGCTCTCTCAATTTAAATTAGAAGTTCAGTAGTGAAAGCCCTTGGAGATTATACACCAGGAAAGGTCATGACACAATACAATGCACACTTCCACAGTGCAGAAACATAGAACCTTTCACCTAGAAATACACTTCAACAGGAAACACAGAAGGTTTTTTTACTGGGCTTTGTATAGCAATATCACATCAGTAGCTTGGAAAATATCAAATAATTGCCTCTATTGCTTCCTTTTGAATGGAAATTCTATCAAACCTAATGCATAATTTTTGGTGTTTGCAGGACTGCTAATCTTCTATCACTTTCAGGATTTATTTTTTTTCCACTTGAGAAGGTGGTAAAATATTAGCAGGGTAAAGTGTTAGCGGTAGCTGCTGAAACAACCACAGTAAGCTTGTATAAAACTATGTTTAAAACAAAATAAAAAGTCTTCCGTGGGGGTGGTTCACCACTTCCTTTGGCTGTCCTGCAGGAACTCATTTAAGCAGAGAAGATAAAAACAAGAGCTGCATGTAGAATAGTTAAATGCTAAAGATTACTCTGGATGGGGATTTCTTGACACTGTGTACTGAAGAATGACATTGTCAGTTGTTTGTGATGCATAAAGAGGATACCCCACATTTGCTATAATTAATTGTGAATTATTTATTTTTCTGCAGTATAATTTTGGGTTTATGGTGTGCAATGACAATTTAGTTTCCACTTAGGATTTATACAAATTGCAGCAGAAAGAGAACATTTAAATAAAAGATCATCCAAATAGAAGTAAACCTCACAGGTCTTTGTCTTATCTGCAAGAGACATATTTACAGTGATTATTTCTTCTTAAAGCCCTTTGTATTTGCATCACACCCAAACAAAAAATGAGAACTTAAAATGCTAGGCATAAATGTAATCACTATCTTTTCTGTTCTTTTCATATTAATGAGTTTCCTCTTCTTGCTAGAAGCATAATTGAAGACCACAGACAAAAAGCCATTGAAATGGCATTCTTTTTCAGGCAAAAATCATAACATAATGTTTATTTTGAAGGCAGCCTAAGGAGGTTGTAGAGTTTTCAATTCAAACACTCAACCAAAATGCAAATTGTCTGGTTCTCTTAAAAAGAATACACTCAAATCCTTTGAAAGGCCATAAAAAATGGGTAGTGTAAATACTCTTCAGGGAACTGAAATTAAGGCTGGCCCTTGAGACAGGGAGAAATCAGTGTGCTAATGTAAGGTCTGAATACTTTTGAAATACCAATCAGAACCAAAACTAGGAGTTAAATCCTAGTAGAGAAAGGGCAGCCTGTTACCATTACTTCTATGAAAAATATTTAAAGTAAAGGGAGTCTGGATGCCAGCAGGTGTGAAGCTGAGAGAACTTGTGCTTTTGGGAGGCTTAGACAGAGCCTCAGTGAAAACATTACTCAGTGTAATTTTCAGAATACATTTTGAGAAGACATCTTCAAAGGCTTGAAAACAGTTTCCCATTGAGGAATTTTAACTTTTTTCTGAAATATATATGTGAAAGAGGGATATAAAATTTTGGTTGGTAATATATGAAATCCTTCAACCTCATACAGCACTGATGTAAAATTGCTGCTATTCAAACTTGTGAGCTACTTTTATTTTAAATGTTATAATTTATCATTCTGTGACCTTCTGTTTCCTTCATGAAGGCTCAAATCCAATTTAGATACATATTCTCTGGGGAGAAAAATAAAGAAATTGCTATTTCACACACATTTTCAACAACCACAGTCAGTAGATAAACATTTGAGGGCATATAAAACTTCCACCACAAGCATCCTAACAAATTATATGCCCACTTCAAAACAGCTAGAGCTATGAACCAAAACCACACTAACTGTTTCCTCTCAAAGGAAAAACTGTGAATTGTTATTACGACCTGATTTCTGTGTACTAGATGCCCTTCTCATTGAAAACCACATGTACTTTACAGTTGCTGTTGGAATGCACCATGCCAGGGACATCAGGTTTGTATGCTTCTAAATCTGAACACTGTGAACACAGAAATTCCCAAAGCAACCTCCAACAATCTGTTCTGAAACAAAACCAGCTGAGCCAAAAGTATTGCAATGCCCCACAAGAGATTATTTGTTCTTTAATAGAATTAAACAGAGAAAACATTGACTTTTATCATCAAGGCTGCACAAGAGTCTTCTCTCTAATCATTTCTGCCTTTATAAAGGTCACTGGAAAGAAGGAGGATGGCTACAGGCATCTTTAACAATGCTCCACTTGATCACAGAATAGTTCGGCTGGAGGGAGCCTCTAGAGATCACCTGTTCCAACCCTTCATGGAAGAGGGAGACTGGATGAGATTATTTAGCACCTCCTCCACTCACATCTGGAAAATCTGTTGTGGTGAGGACTCTTCAGTCTTTCCTCTTCTCTAGCCCTTTGATGCATCATGGCTCAGCTCGCATGCACCAAGCAGAGCAGTGAAGGCAAGCTGAGCATGTGTTACCATGGTGGAGGAAGGCAGGACAGTCCTGCTGGCAACACAAAAGTCATCCCTGTATGCAATCCTGGGTATTTAGATACAAATCTTTGAAAATTAATTGAAAGTAAACTTCTGTGTTTTGTTGCCCATAAAATTGCTGAGACGTGCTGTATGTACAGCTTTAAAGTTTTCACTTCTGCCCCTCAAAATATGTTTCTGGAGTTGTTACCACATGGCTCTGTTGAGTGTATGGATGTCCACAGGCTGCAAATATTCAGTGCAAATTTTTTGAGCAGTAACTTTTAGCAATGTAGGCACATCCTGCCTATCAGCTGGTTGAGGCTTCAGAATGGCACCAGGGAAAATGAAGGAATGGATTTCAAAGCTGTGTGCAGAAGATAAAAAAAAACATAACCCTTTTTTTTTTTTTTTTTAATGAAACTAAGCAGATATTTGCGCATTCCTTGCAGATTACTTTGTTAAGCCACCTCTTACCATGTGAGTGGATTCAATACTTACACCAGCATTTCTGTGTTCACATAACTCTGAAAGCAAGTCCTACTGCACAGCTGAACTGCAATACTCAATATAGCATCAGAAACCACATTATTTCCTCTTCTCACATAAAGTCTTAGACAGAAAGAATTTTATTTTTTTTTTTATCTTGTGAGGGAATTCAAATATTTCCAAAAAGACTCAGAGTTGTCTATGCTGAATTCAGGCTTCAATTCTTCATCCCTCTTAAAAACAAATTTGTAAACTGGGACAGACAAGATCCTTCTGCCCACATACTAAACAAAAGAAACAAAAAGTTATTTCTCAATTCTTGCAATTTGCCATAGCAGCAAGAACTGAGGTTGTGAATATTTAGTTGTACATGTGAATCTATATAGCTTGAAAATTCCTTTTTATTTGCAATTTACCAGCAAAGCAATCAGGCATGCTCTTACTGGGATAATAAACATGGATCTAAAATGTTGTGATAATCTTCCACAGATGATAGCTTTGTAAGTTTTCAGAGTAAATGAAAAGAAGTTATAACTGTCCTTCTCTTAAAGGTCATATTGACTTCATCCTTAGTGTCAGCAAACAATAGAACAGTAAAAAAGGAGATAAAAATCTCTCTTTTTCTTTTCTTGAGGTTTTTGTAGGGTTCTAGATAGAGTAAAACAAGGATCAAAAACTCTAAAAAATTAAAATATCGAACTCCTTCAAGCAAATAATAGTAATTAATAGTAATTAATAGTACCTGATGATTGAGTAGCAATATTCTATCATGATTTATTCTGGTTATTTTACGTTACTGTTTCTTTTTCCTGACCTGAACGTAAGTTCAACATCAACTCTTGTATTCACCTGGATTTTTCCCATTTGAAAAAACAGATAATTTCAGAATTTTTTTTATGACATCTATCTGCATTAAACTCATGCTGATAGATGAAATACAACATTGTACATCGGATGTTTGAAGAAGTGGCTTTCAGATCCTAAACTTAGACTTTTCTTTATTTTCTTTTTCCTTGAACCCAACTCTTCAAATTTCTGATATTCAGCACTGAAACATGCCTACATTCTACTGGGAAGCCATAATACAGCTAGTTAGAATAAACTTAAGAATAGATATATAACACCAGTAAAACTGAATCAGATAGATTTTAATGAATGTTTAAAATTTTAAGTTATAAATTGCCCCTAGATCAGCAATCAGGATGTTGTTATTACACCCTTCAACTCTGACAGACAGTCAGCTGGGAAGGGATGCAGCCAGGACAGCTGACCCAGACAGAGCACAGTGATACCCCCTGCCACCACACATCACAACAGCATTAAAAATGCTTTAACTTGGGCAAGAAAGAACACTTTGTGAGATGGTTTCAAGTCTGAAAAGACTTAAAACTTATGCAAATGATCAGGTAGTCCTACTGGTCCCCTTGAAGCAAACACTTTGTAGAAGAGAAGACAGAGGGTAACAGACACTTAGGTCTACCAATTCATTATTTCACTGATTTATTTTTCTTAATATCTTCATCACTATACTCAACTATATAAATAAATACAAAAGGAAGGAACCTAAAGACAGGTAGAGCTCTTACACAGAAAAGCATTAAGGTGTGGGGAGTAATGCCCTTTTGTCAGCATTGTAGGTCTCCTCTTAAGAAGAATAATACCATGTTAACTGCAAGAATTCAGTTTTAGCTGTTGGCTGTTTGGTAGCCTCATGAACATTTTCAGGGCATCCTCAGAGGACAAGTGTCACATCAGACAAATCACTATAAGAGCCAGATATTTCTTGAGGTTACTAAATAAACAGTGGGAGCCAAGGCCTGAGAGAAAATGATTGCTGAAACATTAAGAAAGAGTGCCTAAAGAAAGAGCACTTCCTCCCAGTAAAAGTTAGGCTAAATAACAGTGAACAAATTGCCCAAAAGGTCAACAACCCTCTGATGAGCTTGTGGAATTTTTTTTTCCTAGTTGATTATAGCAGATGATTCCAGAGGTATTAAAAAAAATAAAAAAATTAAAAAAATACAATGTGATAAATCTATGACTTCTTTTGGCACATTTGCACTCAAGTAGTGACTTCAAATGCCATGGTGTCGTTTGCTGCCAGTCTTTGGAAAGCAATGGTACTGTAAATCAGCATTGGGCTGAATATACATCCACACAGATGTCTACTACATTCCAACTCAAGTTTTCATACCTTGTTTTCAAAGCAGAACCCAAAAAACAGAAGTATGAAAAGCAGTGAGATCTGCAATTTCTTCCAGCCAGCTCCCAAAGCACTTCTGTAGTAAATAAGTAAATAAGTTAGTCCAACGGGACTTGCCATAGAAAAAAACCAAACCAACCACCCCACAGTCCTTATTCAAGTCAATCTCTTGCATAACTCAGTTTGGTTGGCAAGAAGGGGGTAAATTATTGATAAATAAAATTTACAATAAGAAATCACAGACAAGAAAGAAGTTTTTTGGTTTGCTTTGTTTTTTTATTACCACATTCTAATAGAGCTAGTCTAGAAATATTCCTGGTACTCCTATGGAAAAAAAAAATTAACACAAAGTTTATTGCATTGGCAGATAATTATGACTCAAAAGGATTAGAAATAACATGAATTAGGCTGGTATCTGGTTCACCCAGGCTGAAGAAGCAAAGGGGTAAATGAGTTACATGTATAAATGTTACAAATGTGCAAGGAAACAAAATCACATTTCCTAGATTGGGTTGGGTTGGAAGGGACCATAAAATCATCTCATTCCAATCCCCTGTCATTGGTAGGGATGCCTTCCACTAGGTGTATACTTACTTCCAGTGAGTATAAAATAAATAAAATCAAAACCATGTCATAATTCTATGTTGTGTAAGACACTGAGTATGAGAGAGTGAAACTAACAGCATTATTTACATTTAAAGCTGCATGTCATGCTGGGAGCAAACAAAAACTCTTTCATTTTAGAAGATGAAACAAATCTGAAGAAATTGAGCTGCATTCCTAGGGGGATATTACCTTCTGCTTCTTGGATTTGGTTATTTTAAAATATAAATATTTCTGATATCTGTACAAAACAAGTGAGGGAAGGATGACCTGCTTTGCATTTATTACTGTACTGCACCCAGACAGCTCCTTGGTGATTAACACAGACACATGAGTTGATTCACCCTCATCCACAGGAATATTTTCTCATTTGCTGGAATATGACATTCTAATGTTCAAGCAATCTAACAATTTCCAAAACATGAGGTCTCAAACACAAATGATCTTAAAAGATGAAGCTTTCACCAGTCTTGTGTGGTGAGTGCTAGTACTTGACACTGCTGATGAATCTACTCACATGGTGTGTCTCTTGCTAACATTTGAAGACAAGATTAAAAGCCTGCTGAAGTCAGTGTACACCTTTGGTTTTTCTGCATTTTGTTGCAGCTATAAAATCCTTAATTCATACTTTGTTAAAAAACAGGGGTTTTCTCTCTTTGCCTCTCATCAAAACATCATGACAATAAGTAGTTTAGTAATAGAAAACACATAAACGTCATATTAGATCATATGATAGATTTTACTTTAACATCCCTTTCATGCTGTCTCCAGAGAATGAGAGAAAATGTATTGGTCACTGTATCAGTGCAAGGACAATTCTAATACATAGCTTTATCAGCAGAAAAATCTGATTTCTACCCACACAGGGACTTTGAATGTGCCAAAAATAGCTACAAACTCTCTGAGAGGATTTTGTAAAGCTGGTGCAAATGACAGATCAATTCTAACGACTCACTATTAGGTACAGGGTAAAGCCATTATCATTGTGATTGCATCACAATCTGAGGACAAACTAGGTATTTTTTAAAGTTACTCAGAAATAGCTAGCATCTCTTGACTGAAACCCAATACTGTATCACCAAAATGAAGCAGGCTCTCAAGTTTTAGGTGCATTTCTTCATTTGTTTAACTGCATTTTGTTCCTTTGCCATGAACTCTGTCTCCCCGGGAGTATTAAAGCATGGCAATCAATCACTGTGGCCATATCCAGGTGTCAGACAACTTCTCCGTTCTGATACAGAAACAGCCCACACCATCCTCACATGAACATGAGCAAACATCCAGGTGTGCTTCCCCCGACTTCCACAGAAAGCCAAATACATCTTCCTTTCTTTGCCACAGAGTGTTGGGCTGTTACCTCTGTGTGCGTGGCAAAAAAGGCTGTCAGCTGACGTGGCATCCCTATTTCCTGCTGGTTTTGGGACCTCAGACATCCTCAGCCAGACTTATTGGTCATGACAGATGAATAATCCAAAGCAGACTTTTCCAGAACACTGCTATGAAATGAGAAATTTGCTGCAAATCCTGGGTGTTTAAACAAAAAAATGTAAACTAGGAAGATTGTGGTAACATTCTATTTGTTGGTGGTGGCAGTAGTGCAGTGTGTTCTGAAAAAAAAAAAAAGCAAGCAAGAGAGCTCAATGAAATGAGATGTGGCTAATTACAGGACTACATTTAACTGATCCAAGTGAGACTTTCAACATAATCTGTTTTTCTGAACCAAAATTTGGTAGGAGAGAGATCTTTTATATAGCACACAACAATGTAAAAGACTCCATGGCTGGAAATCAGAGGCAGACACCCAGAGGAAAAAAAAAGAAGAAGTATTGTTTTAATAGTGAGTACAACTTAATTGGAATTGTGGGAGACAGTAGGTGAGAATCCCTTCACCTTGTTTTAGCTAGCCAAAAGTTGATTGCTTAGTTTAAATTAGGGTGAGCACCCTGTATTGTCACCAAATGACCTCCAAAGGGTGATTCACCTCCTCTTTAAAATCTATCCCATGGCACACTGGAGGTCCTTATGTGCCTCTACTGACTTTATAAAGAGTTCCCTCAATTGTAGTGGACAGGATACCTGTGATAAATAGCTACAGCAAAATAAGATGAATTCTGCTCTGTGTATGTGTGTGTGTATGTGTATACATACAAGTATACATACACATATCATGGTGTATAATTGGGCACAACCATAACAAACATACTTTGAGGTGAAGTCCTTTTGTGTGAATCTTGGAATCTATTTGAGCAGATTTCCATGCAGTTCTTCCTGTGACAGAGCTCACGTTTCAGTTTCTTGTAGATACATAAAATCACAGACTGGTTTGGATTGGAAGGGACCTTAAAGACCATCCAATTCCATCTCTCACTACAGGCAGGGACACATTCCACTAGTCCAGGGTTCTCCAAGCCCTGTTCAGCCTGGTCTTGAACACTTCCAGTGACGGGGCACCCACAGCTTCTCTGGGCAACATGTTCCAGCACTTCACTGCCCTCACAGGGAAGAATTATTTCTTAATATCTAACCTAAACCTGCCCTCTGTCAGTTTAATGTAAACTTCAAGCTAGATCCCATTCAGCTTCTGACTTCCCATACAGCAGCCAGTTCAAACAGTCCTAACAGAAGGATAATCTCTGTCCTCACCTTCCTTCCAAGGTATTACTGGGAGATCAGACATGCTGACAGTCTCCATTTTTTATACCTTTTTGTTTTTTGCAAAAAGACTGCATGAATTTCTTGTTATTGCTTCTTCTTATTCATTATGGCATTAGCAATCACAGAGACTGTCTGTGAATAACAGCAAGAATTTGCTATGACAATTTCTGTCACTTAGAAATTAAGAGGAATTTATAAGTAAACCAGGTGGTATTATAGCAATGCAAGAATATATGATCAGATTCTTTTGGTAAGAAAATATCTGAAGACAGAAGCAATATGTGCATGATGTCAGTTCTCTTTAGGATTAGAATGAGCCAATTTCTCTATATAATTCCTGATTTGTCTTCAAAACTGCAATAATCCTCTTTTTGTTCTCAGCTAGGGGAAAGGCATCATGTGCAGCAGTGCTATGCTTTACTCTTAAGCCACTATTTAATTCAGGGCTTTGTTATTACTCTTGCCTATTTGCATTTGTTCAAAGCAACACATTTCATTAATAACAGAAAAATCCATGCCCTTCATATGCTTTATTTTTATGCAGCAAAGTTCTCATGGTTGATGTTTCTCTGATATCTTCTATCCAGGTGTTTCTCTTTACATATTTTACATCACCAAAGTCCAAATGGACAATGTATATAATTAGTTTAAAACTTGCAAGATGACATACAGAACTATTTGCTTCACAGTGGCCAAAGTAACATTCCCATAAACTATTTGAGGGCAGGGTCCAGGTTTTGTTTATCTCATATGCTGCATCAGAAGGTCCAGTTTTCATGGAGACCTTACTTTCAGAAAGCAAAGATCAAATATTGTCACCATATATATTTTTATATATATATATATATATATATATATAAAATGTAAGGATACAGACAGTAATGTAACTGAATGATGGAAAAGAGAGGAGTGATACAAAGCAGAAAAGGATGAACATCAATAAACAGAGTTTGAGTGTGATTGCTACATCCATGCCAAATAATAAAGGTGGTTGCACAGCAAAGATTTCACCATGAGAACTGTCACCTTCATAGGAAGTGACACCGGTTTAGTCTTCCACTGTGACAGAAATGAGGTCAACCAACATCATGGGACATATCGTACAGAAACTGGGGAATTGTACAGAAATTGTACAAATATCGGGGGAAAAAATCTTGTTTGTCCTGTTGCTGTGGAATCTCGTAAAAGAATTAGTATCTTTAAGTACAGGATTGTCTCAATATTTATCCTCTTCCAGACAATATTCTTAGTTATGAACATCCATTTCTTTCAGATCTGCTTGATACTTACATAGCAATTAAACCCTGGGTATTATTGAGCCATGTATCTAATGGTCTGACATGATTCATTTATTGCCTTGATTGTTAGGCTTAGATAAGCAAGCACACTTTCTTTTTTTTTTTCCTCACATGGATATACTTACTTTTTTTCCTGTACTCATTCTGAGTTTTTTTTGAAGACCTAAAAATGAAATGAACAAGTAATTTTTAAGAACTAAGTTCTATGTCCTCAATGCATTTTTAATTATTAACCTGCTCTATCAGCCTTTTAATATATATCAGTCTTTCTAGAGCACTGCTAGATCATTTAATCACAGAATTACAGAATGGTTTGGGTTGGAAGTGACCTCAAAGGTCATCTAATTCCAACACCCCTGCCATGGGCAGGACACCTTCCACTAGACCAGATTGCTCCAAATCTCATACAACCTGGTCTTGAACACTTCCAATATATCTCAATACACTAGTGATGCAAAACACTATTTCTGTAAAAAGGAGAAAATAAAAACATCAGTTATTGTACTTTTTTTGCATAGGCTGGGGACATAGCCATCCAATTGCTTTAATGTTTTTAACTATGCACTCAAAACACATGAAAAATAGACCAGAAGATGCTACTGATTGCTGATTTCATGCATCATAAAAGTTTGAAGTTTTGAGTTAGTAAATATTTTTGTTTCTTATGTCACAGCTGAACTGAAGCTTCAAATGAGCTGAGAGTAGTTAGAGCTGAAGGCATCTGATGGCAACTGCCAAACTCACTAGGGCTTGAATAAAAACAGCAAAACTTCCTTTTATCTGTAACAAAGAGACACTATCACTGAAGTACATGAGAGAAAAGGAGGGGATAGAGTGGGCTGCATACAGCCCTGGGACAATGAAATTTAAAAAAAAAAAAAAAGAATTTAAAAAAAAAAAGGCAGGACTTCCTGATTATTTAATACAAAGAAAAAGGGTAAACTAACTTCAATTCAGCACAAGTGACAGGAAGAAATTATTTCTTTGTTCTTCTTACCTTTATTGTTTTAGAAACATTAAATTATCTGAGTTCTTCAGGCTTCAAGCTCTAACTCTTCAAGCAGCAACAAAAAAATCTCAGACAATGGATAATTAAAAATAAATAAATAGAACCAGGTGCATGTTGCTCTCATAGATCTTAACCTGACAGTGGCAAGAAGGAGAACAATTAGATAGAATTTTTTATTTATGAAGTATATTTGGTCTCATTAATAAAGTAGCTTCAGAGGAAAGGATGAATATGAATGCCATAACTTACATTTTTGTAAAATCTCTGACTTCACATTGCACCAAACACTACTTTGATATTTACTAAAATGTAAAAATAATATTCCTTTTTGGCTCAAAAAAAATCCCCCCCCAAACAAATAAACAAACAAAGAAACAAAAAAGCCCACAAAACCAAACTCTATTAATTTCAGGGAGTTATTGCTGATTATTTTTACCCAATATAATCAAATTCTATGCAATGTCGTTTTTGTTCTCTCTGAATGCCATGAATAGAGATTGAAATATAGAGCTTGAAATATTCTTTCATTGTGCAGCAGCTGTATCAGGTCTTTCTGCTTTTTCTTTCGGTCTACTGTTTCTTCACTTGAGGCTTGTAAGTAGAAGCACAAATGAAGAATTAAACAGAGTGCAATGTCTCACATTCTTCTTCACAAAGAAAGGAGCTGCTTGATTTAATTCTTCTGTTCCTAGAATCTCTTTAGGGGGACATACACCTCTGAAAATTGCTTCCATGGCTTTTCAGCAGAGGGACCATGCCTAAACTTAACAACTTCTTTTCAAGGAATACAGTACTATCTGTGGAGAATCCTTTATTGATGGAGATTTAACACAGGTTTCTGTCACAATGGAATTGTATTTTCACTGCTTTATGCACTGCACCTCAGCATCTGCTGCCTTCAGGAGTCTATTAATCTTCCAGATTCTGAGTCATATTTCTAGGTTTAGTGGCAGAACATCTATCCCAAATCTGTAAGCTGAGTGCATCTCATGGGATATGTACCTCAATGACAGCTAAGCCTCTACTCGTACTTCTTATACCTTTAGGCTACAACATTTAAAGTAATACTGTAGCTACCTAGTTTTTTATGCTTTCAAAAATCTCTTCTTACAATGCTATCTTGCCCAGAAATTATGGCAATATAATTACAATTACACTAACTCTGAAACAACGAAGGGAAAGGAAGCAATTTTTACATCTCTTGACTAGAAGATGGGCAAGTGTTTAAGGAAAAAACAAGAAAAGAATCAGAAGTTAAGCAGCTGAGGTAGGTAAGAAAGTGTGAAACACTTTTCTAGAGTAGGAAGTTGTATGTCTAAATGGAAGGTTGGGCAGGAAGCTATACAGAGAGATAATTTAAAGGCTGCACTATTTGTTTGTTTAATTGTATTGGGACTTTGATATGAAAAAAAAGGCTAAGACTGAAAACTCTAAAAGAGAAGTGAGAGAAGGGATACTGGATGAAATTTAAAGAATTTTGGTACTATCACACCTGCCATTTTTGTTTCTACCATTATTATTATTATTAATAATAATTATTATTATTATTATTATTATTATTAAACTACTAGTGTAACTAGTAGTGCTAGTTCAATCTATTTAACCTGAAATAATCCTACCTGATTCACTTAGTGGGTTTCTTAGCTTACTTAAGATTATTTTTACTATTGCTATGAAGAATGGCCTCCTCCTGTCAAACAATTGGAGAGAAAGTGCCAATTCCATCACTGACACAAATCCAGTAAATCAGTTAACAATATAGGGGGATAAAAAAAGGGACAAATATCTAGAATAATTCATAATACATCATATTGAGTGAGTCCACATCTCAAGTATTGTTAAATTCTGGTCTCCACCATTCAAGAAACACAAGTGGCTACTGGAGAGGGTCCAGTAGAGGGCCAGAAAGATGAAGAGGAGTCTGAAGCATCTCTCTTATGAGGAGACATTTTGGGAGCTGGGCCTGTTTAGTCTAGAGAAGAGAAGACAGAGAGGGGATCTCATCAATGCATATAAATATCTCAAACATTTGTGTCAAGAGAATGGTGCCAGACATTTTTCAGTGGTGCCCAGGGATGGGATGAGAAGCAATGGCCATGAACTAAGACACAAGAAATGCCACTTTAACATGAGGAAGAACGTCCTTACACTGAGGGTGGCAGAGCACTGGAACAGGCTGCCTAGGGAGGTTGTAGAGTCTCCCTCTTTGCAGATATTCAAAATCCACTTGTGAGCCTGCCCTGGCACAGGAGTTGAACCAGGTTCTCCAGAGGCTACTTCCAACTCTAACTATTCTGCGATTTTGTGATATTTTGCTTCAAAATGTTTTGATTGTGTGTTTTTTTGGGTTTTTTTTTTGGTTTTTTTTTTTTGTTTTTTTTTTTATTTGAGGGGTGTTTTTATTTTTTTTCTCTTGAGGTGACAAGGGCAAGATTTGGAAACTGAAGAGAAGACTGGTGTAGATAACTCACATATAAAGCAAACCACAGCAACAGCAGTGTGGTGGAAATCACATTCTGAGACAGACCCTTAATGACTCAGACATTCTGAATTACTTTTCAAAAGGAAGTGGTTATTTCTGTATGGGAGGAAAGGATATCAACTGTGGCGTGACACTTCACCGTATTTGTATGCAGGGCTCTAATGAAATCCCTTATGGTTGCAAAAAGATTGCATGAAGTACTTCACACATTTCTCAAAATTGCTATGGCAGGAGTGGGAGAACAGAAATTTAAACCTCATCTTAGTTCTCTTGCAAAAAAAAATTATGTTTTCCCTTGTTTGTCTGACACTAGCCCACTAGTGAGAAAGTTCTGGCTATAAAGGAGAAGTTACAGACTCTTCTGATGAAACATGATTCCTTCCCCTAACCATTTGCTTAAAGAAACACAGAATCAATGGAAACAGCAATGGGACATAGTTTATGTTGTTTTATTGAACCTCCAGCTTGGAGGGTTTCAAATGTTAGAACTCACAGCTTTCCTCTGGATGGAGGACTTGCTGAATTCTCTCTTGCACATAAACTTGGAGAAGAAAAGTCAGGCATTCATTCTCTGTCATTTAGAGAGACAGTGGACTCTGAAGACAGACTACAGTAAGCTAACATTATTACAGAATTTTGTATGATGCAAACACCTTGCTTTAACCTCAAAATCGTATGTGAAATCAGCCATTTATTATTCATCTTTTGAGATTGTATTTGTCTTGTGAGATACACGACTTCTTTCAAGAGCAGGTAATAACTCATTAACTCAGTGCTTGCCCACTCTCAAGTCACATGAAAGGAGCTAAGATCTCTGCAAATGATCTGTGTGGTGGGAGAGAGTGCACCCTCAATTTGCTGCTAATACCACACTGGGAGGGCTGGCTGATATTGGGGGGAGTGACTGATTTGTTCTGTCATTCAGAGAGGTGGAGAAATGGGCTAACGGGAAGATTGTGTAGTTCAACAAATGTAAAATCCTGCACCTGGGAACAACAACCCCAGGAACCAGTAGGTACTGGGAGACACCCGGCTGGAAAGCAGCTCTGCAGTAAAGGACCTAAGTGTCCCGTTGGACTAGAAATTGACCATCAGTGAGGTTGTCAGAGCAAGCACCCAAGAGTCATAAGATGACAGAATAGAGAAAAATGATCCAAATATTTATTTTATTTTTTTTTTAATGCGTGTTTATGTATGTTACGAAGTTGGTTATTAAATACCTTGCACATTTTCTTCCCTGTTCCTTCTGGGCTCTTACATATAAAAATTCAACAGGAGCATTTTTCTCCAATTTGTAAAATCTGCTGGTAACATTTGGAACAAGTTTTTTAATGATTAATTATAAATATATAGCTCAGAATATAGGAAATTGTAGAATTGGTCTTACAAACAAAATTAACATAATCTCCCTTAATACTACAGGATTTCTTAATTTTTTATTCCCTTGACAGCTTTTCCCCCTTCAGGTTAATCTCCCAAAAGCCAGAGAAATGAGTTCTCTCTGTATTCCACTTAGAAGCATTAGGTTTTTGCTTGCATTTGTTGAAACACAGGTATATTTCACTCAGAAGGGCTAGATTTGCTTTTTGTAGGAACTGATACTTCAATACTGTAAAACAAAACTCAAGGCTAAATGACATACTTAGGAAAATAAATGTTATCCAAATAATAAAGATCTTCAAGAGAGAAGAGAGAACCCTCATTTCTGCTTCCTTTTTGCTTTTCATTTAAAGAGCAATGAGATAGACCAAACCATGAAACACAACAAATGGAAAGAAAAATCACTATCTTGTTTGATTAGCAATGAAAGAGTTATTTTAAGAAAGATGTGTGTGAACAAACCTCTCCCTTTCCTATAGTACTAGTTCTTATTGGACAAGTGGAACACTAAAAAATGGCAATATACCAGTACTGTAGTAACTGTAACATATAAATAAATAAACATATAAAAGCTACAGTCTTTCACCTGCAAATGTAAAACCTTTACAGTTACCTTTAAAACTGAGTGGGAGAAAAAGTACAAAGAACACCAATTCTCTCATCAGTGAACTACAGTTGCATTCTTCTGGAAGATAAGCATAACAAAAAAAAGTTACAGAGGTTTTCCATGTTCACTGGCACAGTAGCTGATAAGTGAAGGCTATGTAGAACACCAAGAAGGCTTTGGGTTTTTACTGAGAATTACAAAGCTGGTTTAAGAACATTCCCAAATAAATGAATGAGTTAATACAGTGGCTTCAGTCATGGCTTTCTCTAAAACTACAGGTGGACAGAGTGGGATATGGTTCTGTCAGACAAATGACAATCAGATGAAAAAGAAATCTTAAATAATGTACACAAGTCTCTGAGACTTTTTGTTATCAGCCCACCCATCTTCTATCCAAGACAGCTTCACGTGCCTCCCCCTTTTTACTCCAATGGGACAGTTATATTGAAGTATTGCCAAGTATACACATATATATAATGTATGTGCATATACACATATATGTGAAGTATGGTATAACCAAGATCTAAAGAGAAACAAATACACTTTCCTTTTGGTGGAGTGTGATTTTGCCTTAGTGAGAATGCTTAAAACCAAATTTCACGTGTCTGTTATATATTAAATAATTGCAATAACATTTCTTAATTTTTAAAAATTATTTCCACTTTTCACATTGGTAAAACATGAAGTATTGTTTTTTAATAAAACCAAAATTTAGTTTTAACTGCCAAAAACAGAAAAGTAGTTTGACATTAGTCATCCAAGAGATATAATAATAGCATCATACAGACTTAGAGCAGTTTATCCAGTCTGCCCTTAGTTTTCTTCAGTTATCTCCTTTTTGTGTACTTTCTCATCTCCTGTGCTCCAAATGTACTCACAGCTATTCAAATAATCATAGTTATTCAAGACTTACTACACTCTGGTTTTAGGGAATCTAACCTGCCCTTAGATGTGCATTTCAACAGACTTTAGCATTGTGCTTCACTGCACAGAATTTGAATGTTTTCACCTAAATTGGGGGGGGAGGGGCGGCCTGTTTTTTGCTTTTTTTTTTTTTTTGTAGTTCAGATATACCTCTATCCAATAAGCTGTTACAGATGTATAGGTGCCTGCACTCAAAGAATTCAGTTTTTTGAAGAAAATCCTGCCATATGGTAGTTCAGATGGAACATTTGTTCACTTCTTTCGGACAGCATTTTGAATTATTTCAGTCCCTGCTCTCACAACCATCTCTTCCTTTGTATCTATGTAAATGTCAGCCAATTTGACCTGTGGGGAGAAATATTCATGGCATACTACCAAGCAGTTTGTGTTCTCTGAATAGGAGACAAACTGATCTACATTCAGAGGGCATTAGCAATTGTGTGACACATCTTCTCTGTGAGTCAAATTATATGTGGTTTTCACTACAGCAGTGTTCCAGGGAGAAAAGGGGTCCGAAAGGATGTGGAAACTGAAACTGAGACACCGCAGAAAACTTAACCCAGACAGTAGCTTTATTACCAAAAGTGGGCAAGTAAACAGGAAAAAACACAAGAGAGAGAGAGAAAAGAAAATAAGCATCCAGGTGCCAACACCCAAATTGCCCAGGTGTCCCCCATGGAGTTGTCTCACTGACCCCCGGAATGCCCAGACTCCCCGAGCAGTGGCTGCATCCTCAAGGCTCAGCAGGCTCACAGGTGATGGCAGGAGTCCCCGCCAAGGCAACGTTGGCCTGTCATGTGAAGCAGCGAGCCCCAAAACCTGAGCCATCTGCCTTTTATCAAATTGGCCAAATGACGTTTACCTGAGCGACGTGGCCAGCGCCACCCAAGCAAAGGTATTTGGCACTGCCCCTCATATTACATAACTGATACTTCTCTGCGCTTGTGTGGGTCTCTCCGCACCTGCGCAGTCCATTTCAGAGGGTCTTCCTTAACTGAGTCTGGGGATTTACTTCATCCTCCTCCTTCTCTCTTTCTCCTTCAAATGCCCTTGGAGGGCCATCAGCCAATCATGAGAGACCAATTAATTTTAGTTTACACAGAAATCTCTCTCTCAAGGCTGGAGACCATCTTTATCACTCTGTTTTCTCATAACTTGGCATGAGAAAACCCAGCTTCTCACAGGTGGCTGTGCCCAACACAGACCAAAAATACCCACATAGAATTGTACCTGAATATAGGCCTGAAACCCTTTCTCTGGAAAGGAAGAAAGAGATTAAACTTCATTTGTTCATAAAAGGTGACTTTCTGGTGGCTATGAAGGAAACTGGTGGAAAGAAATAATGACCTTAGCAACTATACTGGCTATCTGTAATCCAGTATAAGGCAAACTGTTTCCAGCAGTTCAATTTTATCAGAGAAGGATGGATTGAAAACCAATATCAACCTGTCATGGTTATCAACCTGATCTTGGCTAAGCAGATGAAACCCTCTTTGTGTCACTTGATTTGTGTGAGCTGGAGTGCTTTGCATGAAGAATTGTTTTCTGTTAGTAGTAATTTTGACTTGCAGAATTGCTGAGCCCTAGACATTCAATGACTGATCTGCCCTTGTCCTAGTTTTCAGCTATGGTAGAGTTAATTTACCTATACAATGTTACTGAAGAAAATAACATTTTACAGTCATCTAAATTTTCCAAGTTAATCCTGAAGCTGTCACCTGATCTGCAGATGTTGTTTGACACCTGGAGCAATGGGTTTAGAGGAAAGAATTCTGTTTTATGAGGGAGTTTTTTATAATTACTGTCCCATTAAAAAACATTTATTGTTTATTTGCACAAACCCAAACCCAATCTTGATTTGGAGGATCTGGAAAAATGCAGAAACTCAACTCCTTATTTTAGCAAAAACTCTTCAAGAAAAATGGTCTAAAATAGCAATTTTCCTAGGGACAGTGCTCCTTCACCTCCAAACTGATACTATGGAAAGAGTGAGTTGTTCTCTGGCTTAATTTTATTTTAAAAACAGTAACATAACTTTTGCTTTAGTCACTACAGTTTCATCTTCCAATACTCAAGATGGTATCGCTCAATTCAGTCAACAAGAGGGAGTCTCTGTGCCTGCCACAGATAATGCAGAACTCAATATGTTCTTTTTATGGGCATAAAGAATGGATCTAACAGGTTATCTAAAATCCTATTTTCCCACTGATATGAGTATGAGAGCCTGTGAATGGGTTGTCAGCTAGATCTATCCCTAACACTTTTAATTATATTAGCCATTTTTAAATACTTTTGTTATGTACTGTGTAAGAAAAACCCTTGGATCAAAGAATTATAGAAAAAAGGTAGAGAAACTAAGCTTATTTGAGCTCTTCATAATAGTAAAGAGCCAAAGGTTTGTTAAAATGTAATTCAAATCTACTGCCTTTTTTTATTTTTTTTTATTTTTTTTTAATTTTTTTTGTGTAATAAAAATATTATCCACTTGCAGATAAAATAATCTGTTATTTTTTTCCTGGAGTATATTTTTTGTTCCAAGGGTTTATGACTACACAAGGCTCTGCAAGCAGCGTACAAATTAGGCCAAACTTCTCTTCCAAAGCAAGTGTTTCTAAAGAAAAGTATGCTAAGAGTAATAACTTAAAAAATGAAGAGTATAACAATGAGATAATAACAAGGAAGAACAGTGTTAAATTATCACAACAAACTTCAGAGTTGAAACTATGCCTTGAAGAAAATTAATGAAAACTTGGATATGACACATGGTGTCTTCTCCTCTTTAAACAGAAGGTATTTTGGAAATTGTGATGTGGGAGTGTGTCCTTTACAGACTGATAGTATTGTAATGAATTGCATCGTGGGTGTATTTAGATCTGAGAGCTACAGACTAATTGCAATGTATTGAGATGTTAAGTAGGTGTTTTTAGAAGCTACTTTAGTTCTGAAACATTTTAATTCAAAATTTGCACTGGACCCCTTTCCTGAGGAAATGGTGAGTGATGCAGCAATAGCTTTATCCTCAGGGTCAAGGGAGAAGTGGTTGGCTTCTACATTCCCTGGTCAGGTCTAGTAATTATGTCTGAGAAATGTGTAGTTTATGGTAGGAATTGCTGTACCAGATCAGACTTCTGTCATGACTCAGACTACAGATGTGCTAAAGACGTTAGAGAGAGGCTAGTAAGTCCACTGCAGAAGATTAAAAGATAACCTGATATAAAATTTTCTACTTTAGCTGACACTGTTTTTTCTCTTTCTGTATGATGGGTAGCTAAAAGTATAGACTGTGTATGGATAAACAAGAGGAAAATGTGAAATACTCCCTATTCTAAAAGGACAAGAAAAACAAAGAAATAATGAAGGAGATACTTATGCTCATGCTATAGCCTGTACTTTTTTCCCCCCAAATCTGTGTTTTCAGAGATTGCTGGATGAGGTATATGAGCATCAAATAGGAATAGCTGGTAAGTGTGAAGGGTAAGAATGTGCTGGAGGCCAAGGTGTCCTTCACAGGAATACCCTACACTCAGGGGTATCCAAGTACAAATTGTACTTTTCTGTAAAAGCTGTGAATTGTCATTTGACTGACTGACCACAAGGAAAAAAAAAAAATCTGACTTCTCAACATTTGCAGTTAAATTCTCTTAATTTCCCATTATTTCCCTAATATTTTCTATTATTGTCTTCCTGTATTACCTTATCATTCTATTTACTCCCACATGTCCCAAGGCTCCTATGGCTAAGCCATTTTGCAGCTGAATATGACTTCTTCCCCAATATGAAACTTTGTTGCAAGATATGTAAAATACATAAGTAAAAGGGAAATTTTTATTTATGAGAATTTAATTAAGGTCCTTGCAGTTCTTCTTCAATGTTGCTTATGTCCAGCCTGTAAGAACTAAATCTATGGTGCCTGAAGGCCAATGTGACACCCTGGATGAGTTTCTTTCCACCATTAGGTTTGCAGGAAATTTGGAGACTTAAGACAAAAGAGTAGATGGCTGTTCATGAGGGCCAGAGGAAGAACACTAGACAGATGGAAGACATACTGTTAATATGGAGCAATTTAATGATAAGAAGATAAAAAAGACAAAACATGGTGACATTTAATGTATGATGAATGCCTCTTCAGGCTGGAAGACAAAAGATATTTTCAAAAAAAAGAGGTGGACTATGACTTAAAAAGATCTCAGTAAATTTTTTTCTGAACTTGGGAAAATGTTTTGGTAATTTTTATCTTGCTTTTGTCACTTTCGCTGTGATTTCTTATAGAAGAATAATTAAAAATAGAAAGGTAGGGATTATGAAGGAATTCAGTGGTCTTCAAACACTGTAAATCAAATTTCAGCATTGCACAGAAAGACACAGCTGTGACTTTACTCTTTACTGGCAGATCCTGTTATGTTTTTTTAGTTATTGTTCTAAAAGGTAGAAATGTCCTATACCAAGTAACTTGCATTATATGTTTAGAAGAAAGAAAAATTTATGAAACCAGAAAAAGTACACTTAAAAGGGAAAACATTTTACATGTTTCCTTATTGCGAAAAATGGTAAAAAAAAAAAAAATAAAAAATTCCTAAATATTTTTTCTCTCTCAGAGGAAAAAGAATGATGTTTCAATTCTCTGATCTTCGGTAGGATATTGAGAATTTGCCCATTTCTAGACTGATGAATGAACCTTCATGTCTTCTCAGCTGCATGATCTGTGATGCAACTTAAATGTCACTTTTCCCCATGAGCACAATTTGTCTCACCATTTGTCTTACTTTTGTTTCTTTATCTGTCACTAATTGTTCCAGAGGAATGAAAAGTCCTATGTGTATTAAGTTTAGAATGATTTTGCCACTTGAAATTTTACATCCTATGCATTGTCAAACATTAACTAACTGAGAACTCTTATAAGAAACTCATTGCCTTGAAATCCAGCAGTCTCCACCCATTCTTTTGTTACATGAACATGTATATTTTTCTATGCCTGAGTGTATAGTCTTCCCAATATTCTGAAATAAAATGTAAAAGCAAGATTTTCCTGTTAAAATTATTGCTTAAGTATTCTTTGACAGCTCTAAATATCTGTTCTTTGCTAAAGCCTAATGTAAAGATGTGTTTAAAACTAGGTTGGTTATTCCAGTTGTATATTGGATAGTGTTTGAAAGAGCTTTACAAGCACAAATTGTTTTTCTTGAAATTGTCTAAGACAAAAGTGCAGTAGTCTGCTGTGAATAATAAATAAGACTATATAATATTCATAGAAACATAATGAAAAGGGCTCCTTTCCTCAGAGAAACCTTCTGTGTAGTTCAGATTATTTTAAAAGCAAATCGTGGAGCTTAACAATAGCATTGTCCAATTAAGAATGCTTGTGTCTATTTGGGTATACTGAAGATTGAAAAAAACCCACTCTTGTTTGGGTGTACTGCTTTCATTAAGGCATTTTCCTCCAGTCCCATTATTTCTCAGTATTTACTTGTCTTTATTTTCTGCAGGCACCTTTAGTTTGTGATAAAAATAATTTCATATCTTCCAGTTGTTTTTCACAACAATTAGTTCTTGAGTAGTACCTAAAATGATGCCTGTTTTCTAATTCCATTGGTGTCTGAAGGAGGCAAGAATGGCCTTCTGAGCTGTTAGACTCTGAAATGAAATAGTAAATCAACTGCTGCTAAGACATATATATCATATTAAACACAAGGAATCCACCAGAAAATCATTACACTAAAAAGCGACAATGTTGATTGATTAAAATGGTATGGGCTGGATAGTATTAAATTATAGTGAGTGATGTGACATTATGATTTTACATATCATATTTCTGTCAAGACAATGAAGGTAAAAGGCATTGTCATCGGATGATAACGGACAATAAGAAGAATCCAGATGTTAGATTTATTACGTGGTTTAGATTTAGAAAGAAGTAATTCTTGTCTTGTGCCACTTATAAAATGACTGTAAATTTAGTGATGATGTAAAATTCAAAGGCAGAACCACTTATAGTTTTGACAAAGTGCCAGCTATAAAGTATTTACTGTTCTCAGTGGTTCTGCCTTTCACACTTATATATTTATCAGAAACATGAACTCTTCTGATAAATATTTCTGATCTTTGATTTGGATTTTTTTTAAGTATTTAGATTTTTCATCAGAAGCCAATCTCCCATATTTCACAATAGCAACAAACTTTTGCTCTTTTTAAAAAAAAATTAAAAGGATGAAAATAGATTATTTTTTATGAAGTACATTCTCAGCATATTTGTTCCTGAGAATATTAAGTACACAGTATGTAAAAGACAACATTCCTTTTGTTTTTTGATGACCATTTATGGAGATAATTCATGTCATGAATACTAAGGACAATCATAATTCATGTGTACTTTTGAGGCAACAGTAAGAGAGCCTCATTACTGCTCATGTGCTCTGATTTCCTCTCAATGACAGATTAAATGGTTTTTTTGTCATATTGTTATTGTATTTACTATCTATATTTGTGACTGGAAGACCACTGTAACCCATGCATTTGGCACTTGTGTCATTTCTCTGGGGTGAGTCCAAGGGAGGCCAAGAAGATGTCCAGGGAACTCAAGCACCTCTATTATGGAGACAGGCTGAGGGAGTTGGAGTTGTTCAGCTTGGGGAAGAGAAGGCTTTGGGGAGACCTTAGTGCCCCTTCTAGTACCTAAAGGGACTACAAGAGAGCTGGAGAGGTAGTTTTGACAAGGGAATTTTGATGGAGTCACAGTACAAAGGGAAATGGCTTCATACTGACAGAGGGCAAGTTTAAGTCAGATATTAGGAAGAAATTCTTTATTGTGAGGGTGGTGAGGCACTGGTACAGATTTCCCAGACAAGCTGTGAATACCCCATTCCCGGAAGTTCAAGACCAGGCTGGATGGGGCTCTGTGATACCTGGCCAAGTGGAAGTTGTCCCTGTCCATGGCAGTGGGGCTTGGAAATAATAGTCTTTAAGGTCCCTTGCAATCCAAACCATTCTGTGGTTCTATAATTCTACCCTCGACTGAACTGTCTGCCCCAAGGAACTTGTGAAGCAAGAAGAGACATCATAAGCAAGTGCTAGTTGTGCATGTCTGATGGAGACCCTCAAGGTTCCATTTTCCTTTAATATGATTATGACAAAGTTAGGGGAGTGAGACCAAATGAAAAGAACCCTGACATTAAATATTGCTGCAGTCCTTCAGTCAGTGGTGAAAATGCGTAAAAAGAAGCAAGGGCAAAAACTCTGCAGATGTCACTAAATACGTCTGCCATCACACCTGATTTCTCAAGGTCTGCTTGCATTCTGTGCTACTGGGAATAATGTTGTGAATTCAATTATGCTAACTCCCAAATTGGTTCAGAGTAGTAAAGCAATGGCCTAATTTTGGCTTCACTGTGGCGGTGAAATGCCTGCCATCCCCCTTGCCCCCCTCTCCCCCCACCCCTCCGCTTTCTCTTTCAAGATTTCATTACTGGTTTAGCGTAGGATATAAGTGACAGACCATTGCCTTTTATACCAAATGACTACAAAAGTATTTAGCTGCAGAGGATTAATTTTTTCACATTCATGGTCAGGGAATGTGAGACTGACTTACATTAAATTTCCCATGCCATTTGGCTTTCTGAGGCCTGTGCAGTGAAAATGAAAAAGTTTCCATGGCCTGGATGAATTTCTGATGAATAGATAAGACTGTGTGCAGAGCAGAGATGTGTGACCCTCTGCAGCTTGCAGTCATCCACTCCACAGCTTCTTTGACATCAAAGGTTGCAGATTGTTTTGAATGAATAGAGCCCTTGCAAATCGTTTCTGCTAATCACAGAGGAGCTGGGTAGCCGTCATCTTAAAAAACTAGGAGTTTGTGAATTGTGGCAGATTATTAAGGCCTTCTTAAGGTATCTCATCAGCCTAAATCCACAGAAACTGTGGCTGGAAGTTAGCTTCTCTCTTACAGGCTTCTTTCTTTCCTCACATATCCAGTGGATGTAGAGAGATATACACTTCATAAAGAGGGAAAAAAGTAAGGGCACCTAATAATCAAAATTACTGAGGTTTGCAGTATCAGAGAAATATTCAAATTTCTCGTAGGAGCCGTAAAGTTATAAAATGACAGTCACACCTCCAGAAATTTTTATTTTTGCAAGTAGCTTTAGAGGGCTACTGTTTTCTGTAGGCAGAGTGGGAGGCTGGAAAACTGTCTTATTTCATAGAAGTTTTCTTCTATACAATCTGATTACTCTAAAAGCTTGTTTGTTTGTCACAAACTTTCTTCTAGGTTATTACAGGCCTGTCTTTCATCTTTCTTTGGAAGTCTGTAATAGAGGTCTTTGTGATCCTGTAGCAAGAATTAAAGGGGTTTTGAGCATTTGGCAAATCTTCACTTTGTCTCTTCTGACTGGAGCATTTTGGATTTATACAGCACATGACCAATGTGAATAAGAAATAAAAAACCAAACAAAAATCAAAGGATTCTTTTTCTATAATGGACTGTCATGGAGCTTCTTCAGTTCTCTTAATCCTGATCATTTTATGTTTTTATTCCCTGCTCGTGTTGGGGGGGTTAGAACCAGGTGCTCTTTAAGGTCCTCTCCAACCTAAACTTGTGAGTCTATGATCCTATGTTTTAAAGAAAAAGAAAGAATCCACTGCTTTCAGTGTCACTTCTTCTACAACATAAAAAAAAAAAAAAAAAAAGAAGTTAGCTCTTTTGCTCATGAATTTACAGTCCATAAATGTCACCCTTTTTTTTGAGTAGTTGATAGAAAGAATTTCTTTTTGTTCTTTTGATGCTATTATACGAATTGCTTTCGATCTCGAGTGTATAATTTACAGCAGTTTGCAGTTCTCCCCTATTTTTCATAAAGTTTTATCTCCAGTGTCGCTGTTACTCTCCCTGTTGTTCCCTCTTCCAAGGAGAAAAATGACTCTGGCAGTGTATGGCGATGGGCTTCGGTGAGGATGGCAGCGAGGTGGGGCAGGGGCTTCCCGGGAGGCGCTGTCCCGGGCCTGGACGCTGGATGTCACTGCAGGACCGGGGATGTCACTGCAGCACTGGGGCCGCGGCGCAGCGGAGCGGGGATGGAGCATCGTCCCGCGAGTCGCCGAGAGGAGACGCAGCAGGAGAGGCCGAGCTGCACATAAGTGAAGTGAAAGTGCCGTGTGCCTTTTTGTCTCGGAATTGATGAATTCCAGGACACGGAAAATGCAACAAAAAAGTATTGCTGTAGAAAGAATCTTTACGATTCCAGTCGTAATTTATTTATTTTTTTTTATTTTTTTTTTTTTTTTAGGGACCGAAGCCATTTACAGAGCTTGCTCAGGTAAAATCAAAATTACATATTTTGATGTACTACTGTGATTATTGACTACTGTGCTCAGTACAGTCAAATAGTAAACTAGAGGCTTCATTAATTTTTGAACTTAATCTGCATTCTTTTTTTTTTTTTTTTAAAACCTGAAAATAAAATAAGCTGATCTCAGCCTGGACCATTTTATTTACTTAATTCATCTTTTTTAATATTTTCTCTGCTTTTCACTTCCCATGCCTTGATGTACCTTTCCTTTCTACAATTGCCATGAAAAAAAGCCACTTTTATTCTCAGTGGTTTTTAAAAACTCAGTTTCACTCTTTTCTATTTTTGGGGTTTTTTTTTTTTTTTTTTTTTTTTTTTTTGTTGTTGTTGTTGTTTGTTTTTTTTTTTAGTGTTTTTTTTTATTTTTTTATTTTTTTATTTTTCTTTTTTCAACCAGATTCTCTTTTCTGTCATGTTCTTATTCACTCAGTTATGTTAAGTGTTTTACCCTGCCCACCTTTTTCCATGGTCCATCCAACTACAGTCGCCTTTTCTCTTCCTCCCATCTCACTTTTCCTTTCCTGTTATGTGCCTGTTATGTAGTCCCTCTGAATGCTATTTTTTCTTGTTATTTTTCCTTATATGTTTTGTTCTTTTATTCTTCTGTCTCAATCAGCTGAATTCTCTCCATCCTTGCTACACATTTCTGAAAAAATGCACAGGCACTTTTTGACTCTATTTTTCGGATCAGTTCAGTGACAAAGGGTAAAGGACAAACAATGACAAACCACTGCCTGGCCAACAGTTTTTGCCACTGCAATGAGCTCTGACTTTGCAGGGTTGTGATTTCTAGTGCAGCTGGTAAAATAACGTCTTACAATCCAGACTGTGAATTCAGTCTCCCTCACTTACTAGTGTGCTTCATAAATCCATTCCTTTTTCCTCTCAAAAACTTTATTATTCTTAGTTGTTAACCATGGAGTTTATATTGTAACGTACGTCATGTATGCACCAAATGCCTCATTCATTTTAAGGGGTTGAAACTGAAAAATTAGTAGGCATCAGAGTGAACAAATGAAACACATATAGGTGATAAGGGCAGGAACACCTAGTTATAAGTCAAAAAATGCTTTTTCAGAATGTTTCGTACCACTCATCCAGAACTGATTGCTCAGTTCTGAGCCTCATTTAAGACATGTAAGTAAGCTCTTCAAAAGACCTAAGCCTTGAAACATGAAATGTCAAATTCAAATGGAAGCTAACTGTGTGAGTAAATAAAAAAGTTGTCTTTACCGATCATATACAATGATCTCTTCCCCTGCTAACATCTTTTTGTGCTGTGAATGCTAACTACTTTTTTTCAAGCTGATTAATCAATGCTATAAACACTAGTCTAAATTAATAAAAAATATTTCTAACATCTACCTAGCATGGATTATAAAGTCTGATTTAAGTCTTCGTTATAAAGTCTGATAAAGTTCAAGCCTGAAAGCTTGCACGTTATTTCCAAACACAGCAAATCATTAGGCCAAATCCTTTTAAAACGTAGGTTATCTTCTTTTTAGACCATCATTGCTATAATACCACTAAGATTTGCTTATTTATAGCTTCACATAATATATAGACATACTATTTTTTTATTTATTGATATTTATGTTAAATATTGGTCATCTTTTATGACTACAGGTTCTTTACTGAAATTTCAAATTCAGCTATTTGTTCTTTATTAATTGGGATCACTGATCAGCCTCTAGCACAAGGTATTGGTTTTGCTCACCCACCAGACAACTAATCAGACAATGAAAGATAATGCATAAAAATAATTCAGCTGTGCTCTTAAAGTGAGTTGCAAGACACGATGCAGCTCCATTCCCATTCTGTTTGAAGACTTAATAAGTGCCATACCTCTTGATAAAAAGCATTGCAGCTACTTGTTATTCATGTAAATGTTTTTCTCTCAGGATTGGTTTTCTGGGCATTGCCAGAGTGGGTCAGAAGAACCTTTGTTAGGATGGGGATACTGGACCAGTTAGAAGCTAGAATCAGCTGTAGCAGAGTACAAACAGCAGTATGGAATAAAATGCCCTCTGAAGCCAAAATAGTGCTAACCTTATGTCCTGAACTTGAGGCTTTTTCTCCATCCAGCAATCTTTGCCTTGATATTTATTACAGTAGCTCTTGGTACTTTTATAAGTCATTTAAATGTTAACTTTTATAAACCATTGAAATATTAACTTTTTGAGTTCTGACATCTTCTGTCAGTATTCAAGCAGCTGGAGCTCCTAGGTGGGTTGTCCTTGAAGTTCAGTGACACAACTGTGACAGGCAATCTACTATTGAACTGTGTTTTTGGGCACTGTAGCAACAACCCCATGTTGAGCACTGTTGCATAGCAAATAATACACTCACTCAGCAGAATGTAAAATGACACTGAGGTTCTGTATTTTAAAGTATTTTTGATTAGCACAGCGATGTAGCCCCAAGAGTCCCAAAGGCAGAATTGCCAGTGAAGTAAATCTATCTTAATTAATTATATATTGCAGGTAGACTACCTGTAAATTTGGATTGCACTGGAAATATACAATTTGTTTTACTAGACTCACAAAATAAGACTGTGCACAGGCTATTGTATTCCCACTTGCAGCTTTCTCTTTGCTCAGCAGGCTGCTAGCCACCTGTAATTAAGGCAAATAAACTCTACTTTCTCTGGAGTTGTTTTGAGCATGTTTGTTATTGCTAAAGCAGCATGGTGTGGTTTGGTGGGACTTGACAGAGAAACCAGTTCAGGCACTGCAAGACATTAGAAGTATAAGACACAGCCGACCCTTAGCTCAGCATGAATTGCTGTACAACTACAAGGTAAATTTAGAAAAGAGGTTAGAAGAATATGCCAATACTCCCCCAGATGCAAACATTCCCTTTTCTAACTTTTCCTCCTGTTTCTCTCTCTCCCTATCTCTCTCCTTGTCCATTCCTCTCTCCCTCTTGCTCTGGCTCCCCTCCCCAACCTGCAGCTGGTAATAGTTTACGGGGCATATTGCTGTGTTAATACCTTGTTAAGGCTGTTTCAGCTGCTGGGTCTTTGAGAGGTCAGTGTCAGGACTGTTTTATTGTGAACCCTTGATATGCAGGGTAAAGCTGGGGACAGGTAGTGCTTTCACCATCTCACACTGCGGGGAGCTGAGCTGCTGCAGGCACCCTCTCCCACAGTGCTGCGCTGCTGGCAGAGTGGGCAATAAAAAATAATATGTTTCTGGTCAAAAGCAATTAGGGCAACTTAAAGAAGCTCTTATATTAATGGACTAGACATCACATCACCACCATTGCTTCGTATCTTTGAATTCAGCTTGGTAAGGCTGCAGGTGTTAAAGAGTTTTTGAATGCTGTTGTCTGTGCAAAAATAATTCTGCAGTTCGTAAAGTGAAAGTGACAACAGGAGAATACAATTTAAAAAATAAAATATCCATATAGTTGTACTTCTGGCAGTGGTGTCTGAGTCTGTAGGGCTTCTAGCACAGCACAGAGTATCAGGTAAGCCTGGATTTTAGCATCTGGATTTAAAAAAGCAGGATTGGAATGTTGCCTCTGAGTTTAAAAATTTTTTATATTTTCTTAAAGAACTTCTTTGAAAAAATATATATTACTTATACAGTGGGAAAGAAAGAGAGAGAGAGAAAGAAAGAAAGAGAGAAAGAGAGAGAGAAAAAGAGAAAGAAAGAGAGAAAGAAAGTATTCTAGAGGTCAAATACAAAAAGAAAAATCCACTTTGTACTTGTAGTATTTCTAGCACAGAGGGGAAAAAAAGGTTACTCAAAACATAGCATTTTTCTTTCTATCTTTTTCTGGTTAGTTTTAACACGCAAGTTGAGTGGTCAATTTTTGCACTCAATTGATTGTGAGATTAATAGTAGGCCAGGCATATTTATGATTTTGTAATACAGCTTTATTCACTGGCTCTGCCTCTATTTTAAAACTCTGTTTATTTCATAATACATAATTAAGGAAAATTACTTCTCACTAATTATTTATTAATTTGGAATGCATGAGAACCAGTGTAATATATGTATAGTGTTGAGTGTACGTATGTATATTCTGAAAGGTAGGAATGTAATAAATATTCAAAATGAAGAAATAGGATCCCTGAAACTCTTGTACTGGGTCTGTGTTTAATTGTTGTATGAATCAGTATTTTACTTTCAGAAATAAACTGGGAATACAGCTCAGATACAGCCACACACTTTACAAATTTATATTTTCCTTTCACTTTTCATTTGTTTATTGAAGCTTCTTTAATTTACCTCTTGTATGTCCCAGCTATACCTATCATCTATTCACGGGAAAATAAAGGTTTAATTGCCTTAATAAGAATATAATGTAATCCTTCATTTTCTGCTAAATACATGTGAGATGTAAGTTAAATTTAGCAGCAAAAGTACAATGCTGACCTAGACCCTGTGAGGAAAAGGCAAATTCTGAGAGATAAGCCTGGCAGTGCCCTCTGAACCCCAGGAGAGATTGGCTTAAATGCTATGCAATCAAAATATATCCTGCTTCTAGGCGTGGACAAACAAAATACTGAAATTTGCCGAACAGCATGAACATCCACTGTACTGGGCAATCTCAGTCAGAAGGCATTCAGTTACTGGAAATCTGCAAGCACACATGCAAAAACAAGGTTACTGGATGTTTTCAATTCTTACAAATCTCATCAGAAATTAACAAAGAGAAAATCATTATTTTTGTGGTAACAAGGGGCTAAAATGGCAGTAAATTCTAGTGCCTCCTATGAGAGTCTGTTTGGAGATAGAAAAGGGGGATTAGGCAAAGAAAGCCTGCTGTTTTTTCTTGTCATTGATCGAATTTTCAGCAGGGGAAGAAAGGAAGACAAACATGTATACCTCAGTAGTGCATATTTGACAGATTTCAGTAAAAGTTCTTCTCTGAAAGTCCTTTCAAGCTGTGGTGTTGCCACTTAAACTAATTTTCTATAAATGTAAACATTTGGTACATCTTTATTTTAAAGGGAAGCATGAAGAAAATTTGTAAATAAGGCTTGCATTACATTTGCTGTGGATCAAATGCCTGCTGCAGGTGAATGTGCAAATGAATTGAATTCAGAAGCTTTTTGTGTTATTTGGTGATTTACTCATGCCTTTGTATGATTGGTTATGAGCCAAGTTTGCTCATATCATACTATTACATTTCTGCAAAACTGTCTTCTGTCTTTCCCTCTTCTGTGGTTTAAAAGTTATTGATTGATGTTATTGTTTGTTACAGTTAAAAAACACAGGCTTGTCTCTTGTTCTGCTTTAGAAAGTATATATCAGAGCAGTGAC
>JAWWTY010000088.1:1669787-1682147 GCA_035222235.1 Margarornis squamiger
TCATAATAAAATCGAGATTAGAGCAGTGACAAAATATTTCCTTGTACGCTTGTTCTCATTCTGGTGATTTTTTGCCTATCCCCCGCAATCTTCCACATTGTTCTCTTGTCAATTCTTCTTCCACTATTGCTTCTATTGCATGAATGCAACCTCATCCAGAGCTATTTAGAACAGCATGTGGTCCCTCCCTTGCCTATTATCTCTATACCAATGATGATACTGGATGAGTAAGAGCAGGTTAAACAGAGAAGGAACAAAAGAATAAAAAAAAAAGGCCTCCCAAAAACCCAAACAATGCCCACCCCCCAAAAAAAAACCACCACAAAAAAACCCCAAAAAAACCCCAACACATAAAAAACCCCAAACCAAAGCACCACAGCGTTTTTCAAGACTAGACGTTTAGATGCAAAAAAGGAGCAAAGTGATGTTCACAAATGACACTTTTATAGTTTTGAAGAAAAGTTTAAACCAGCAGCAGCTAGAAAGGTAATGTGGAAAGGAGGTGATGAGGAATAAAACTGATTAAGGACTGAATAGACAAAAATGAATGTTGCTGCTGCCTATAGCGCTCATCCTTCCAAACCTTCCCATTCCATCAGCAGAGAAGACAGAACTATAGATAACCTCGGTAATAACATCTGTTCAGGATGGATGTCAAAGAATATTAACTGGAGGAGCTGTGAATGCTAAAATAGCTGAGTTCTGCTGGAGGTATGCCAATAAATGATAGTGTAGCAGTCTTTTCAAGAATTAATATTCTTCAGGCACTAAGCTGTCCTTGTCTTGTATATCAGGTCTTGTGGCTAAGATGCTGTATCTCCCAAGACAAGACTGCATCAAGCAGATAGCACGTAGGTGGCTGGAGAGTTCAAATAATCACTTTCTGTGCCTTCTCATCAGCTGGCTTTTTCCTGTTGAGAATGGCAATTAAATAACTTTGTATCTCAGAAATGACCATTTTTATGTTAATTTACTCAGTTAAACAGGCAATTTTTAGCACAGTTTGAGCAGTGTTTTGGTTACAAACTGGAATGATGGCAATGATGTCATACATTTTCTAACCATGAGTAGTTGTTTTATTTGTTTCTTTTTACATGAGTTGCTGTTTTACTTTTTTAGTGTAGTGAAATTTTTGCAGAAATAGTTTTGAAGTTCGGCTAGAATTTGTGTCCTTTAGAACTGACACAGGGGTGCTAATAAAGTTATGATGGTCTTGGGCAATGTTAAGAAAGCTATGGAATATTATTCTGAACACAGATACAGTATGTGGGGTGGAACTACTTTTTGAGAACAAAACTGGGAACAGTGTGTCTGACTTCTGATTCACCATCTTGATTTTTTAAAAAAAGCCTTTGAAATATTAGACAGTAAGTTATCAAGCCTACATTCCTCTAGAAAGGAGGCTGTGTACCAACAAGAGTTAAACAGACACCGGAACTCCTGTCCTGTGGAAATTAAAAATAGTACTGTTCAGAACTGCAACAAAATGACATTTTGAAATTTTCCATGTAATGAAAATTCTGACATTTTGCTTAGAGAAGGTCAGAGTGACATTTCATTGTGAAATACTGAGAGAGTTTCTGGGGCTTCTTGGGTCATCTCTAATTGCCTGCCAGGCAGAAACCCAAGGATTTGGGGGTCCTGTTCAGTGCAGTGTTCCTGGGGTGCTGGGTGCAAAGAGCTCGGAGGTGTGTTCTCTGCAGCAGGCTGCCTGACAGGTGGCCATGAGGCCAGATGGACAGGGTGGCAGGATGCCAGGCAGAGCCTTCTGGGTCTTATTGGGATTTAGCAACAACCAAAATGTTCTCCCCCAAAATTTTGATAAATTAATATTCTAGAAAATAAGGAAAAAAACCCCAAACTCTAACTGTTTATGTTTGTAGGGTGCTTTCTACTCTGTGAGTAAATAATCCTCTAAACAAGCTAAAGTACCTCCTTCTTTCTCATTTCTTGAACATGTTAAACACTTTATAGAACCTTACATTACCTTTTTTCAAGAGAGAGAAATATGGGCTTTATCTTTTTTTTTTTTTTTTTCTTCATTTAAACTTCAAGATGATTTTACATTCTGTGTCTGAATTCACTTCTCCTGGGCTCCCTATTATCTGGTTATCCCCAAACAACCTTTTAGTTTTGTATTTTTCTTTTTTTTTGCCAGTTGTGTTGTACAGTATAGTTGGGATAATTCCAGAGGTTTAACAGCCTCTCTTCCCATCTGCTTTCTTGAAATTGTGCAGTCTGAATTGGTACTGCCATCTGTGTAGGAAAAAGATCTGATGGAGTGGAATAATTTCATATAAACTATGATGAAGGCATTGCATGAATGGGAGACAGAGATGTCAGTGAAAATCTAGTCCCACCCCATGATCAGAGAAACCTTTCCCTGGCTAGAGCAGCTAAACTATTTTCCCATGCAGGTTGTTAGGTATTAAATCAAGGTCTTCCAGTGAGCTGTAATTTCACTTAGAGTCCTGGAAACTACAAAATGGAAGTTATAAAGGCACAATAACTGCAAACATCATCTATTTACAGTGGACCTATACAAGCAACATCTCCTCAGAAACCATGGGAAAGTTGCTAGGTGTTCCATTGCCTCACTGTACATCAGTACATTGATGTAAAATCCATGATGCTGATATACAGTAGGATAGAGCTGTGATATAAGACATAGGTATTCTGCCTTTTTTTATCTGTCTCTTGCCTTTTTGTAAGTTGAAGTATAGAAGACTACCAGAATATCCATGTTCTCCCCTCAGCAGCATTACTAGGGAACTTCATGCATATATTTTTAGATTGTGTAAGGTAAAGAACTGTGGGTATAGAAACATGCTTGTTCCCCAGAATGCTTGATTCCAAGGGTACTTGAGTCTATTCTTCCTACCACAGAAATATGCCTAATATTTTCAAGATCTGAGTTAAATTTTAGCCCAGGAGTGAAGGTGAAATATATTGAAATAAATGGTGTCCTTGGTCCAGCCCTTGGGTAGTCCACGAGACTGATTTCAGTGTACCTGATTGAAACTATTAATACAACAGTTAGGTTTCACCTGGAGGACTAGATATCTTTGTGCACAAAATTACTTCCTTTCTCCAGCTTCCACAATCTGTGGGTGTGAAATTCATACTAATAAAAATATTCTAAATTATTTTGCTAAAAAGCACTATAATATATAGATAAGTTCCAGAAAAGACCTTAATGATGATCTTACCTAATTTTAGTACTTAATGAAAAGCTTACTAGATGATTATAAATGTCCTCTCCACCTCAAGCCATTCTATGGTTCTATGATTGGTAGAAAATCAAGCCTTTAGCTTTCTGCTAAAGAAGAATGGATATGTTGTCTATATGCAGTCTAACACTGTCCATGTTTGATTGTGTTACTTGAACAGTTTCAAAATTCTTTGTTTTTTTTATACAATACTTACTAGATAAAATTAGGATTGCTGATAGAATATGGACAATAGTTAATTTAATTACCCTTGTTGGGAATCTAATAATCTCTACTAGCTCAGGTTTACAAAATTAGCCAAGTGATCTCCTTTGGATATTTCTTTTGCTTATAAGGATGTGTACCTCAATGGGAATCTGCAGTAATTTTGTAGTCTGAGACTTTGCTGTCTTCACAGAATAAATTTCAGGAAATTATGAATCAAAGCAGTGCAGACATTTTAAGGAACTGAAAAGCTTGTGTCATAAAAAGTTTTGCTTTCTTTTACTTACAATCATCCTTTAAATTAATTGAAGAACAAGAATTTAAAATAAATCACGGAATAGAAGTAAGATTAGATTGACTAAAACATTAAGAGTGGAAACTAAGGGAGACACCACCTCCAGTTATGTCAAAATAGTTTTTCGTACAGGTCTTTCACATTTTCACTATAGAATTAATAGTGCTTGCCCAGAGAACTCTGGGCAAACTCAGCTAAAGTGATTTTGGATGTATTTACAAGTTCCTTTCTCCTTGACTGAGATGTAAGAATGCTTCTGGAGATGTAATATGGTAAGTTTGTTCCCTGCCACCACACTTAAAAACACACCAGGCCTTTCTGCAGCAAACAGTAAATCAAGCAACCAAATGAGAAAAAAAACCCAAACAAACTAGTGCCTTTTTTTCAGAGGAGCCTCACTGATTAGATAGGGTACCTGCGAAGCAAGGAGATATTGCACAAATATTACCTTATTGTGCCTATGGGCATTCAAGTAGAATAAGGTAAAACAAGAAAACAAAACAACTTACAGGAATTGATTTCTGGAACTACGTGCATGCATTTCCTTGAGGTTCCTGGAGAAATGGTAAGGAATCTCCTTAGGTCACTCAAAACCTGTGTGTAGGCTGCTTTGATAGCACTGCTGACTTCAGTGAATTGGATCCACAGAAACCTCAGCTCCTTTTCCACTTCCTTGAGCTACAGAAACCTGTTGGGTAGTTCTGCTGGAGCACATTTGCTCTTTGATATATGCTAAAGCTATTTAGAGCTACAAGGGAAATTACAGCTGGGGACTAGGAGAGGTTTGAAGGAGAAAGTGTCTGTTATCCAGATATATAAGTTCTTCTGCCATTCTCACATAGGACCAACTTTCTGACCAGGGACTGAAGCAGCTGTTCCCAGTCCACTGACAGCATGGGAAGCACAGCCTTGTAAGGGTACCCAGTCTGCCTGGAGAGTGCCTTCACAAAATGCTAGCTTTGAGCTGAGCATCTGGCCCAGGAGTCCTGAAAGTTGGAAGCTGTAGTCTGCTTCTCACTTAGAAATCCAGTTAATCCTCCACCAACCTTTAGTCAAGCAACACTGTTATGTTTCACAGCATTCAAATAAAAATTTTAATGTCTTTTAAGGCTTGGTAATTTCATTAAACTCATTTACCCTTCTGTAAGTTGTGTGAGAGGGCTGATGGAAGAAGAGGAAAAAGAATGTTGCTATTGCTCCCTGAGATTGTCGTAGTATAAAGGCAGTACAGAATAAATTAATAATTTCAAAGTTTAAATAGGGTAAATTCTGTACATATTAATGACAGATTAATGGCTTTGAATGTGTGATACAATAGATAGTGAACCATGGATGTGTATGCTTTTTGGTCAGATGGCTCCCCAAAACCAGATACTTCTGGCATCCATTATGGTACTTCAACAAAAAATAATAAACCCCAGGAATGGATAGATGTGCAACAGAACCTCTTCTTCTTGCAAGAACACCTTAGAGGGATAAGGACTTAAAAATATAGAGAGGATAACCACCTCCAATTTATTTTCCTTTTTCTTGGTATTTTCTAAACATAATGATTCTATTTTACTCTCTTTGAAGAAATCACAATATGGAGGAGATATCATCAAAGGTATTTGAAGTCAATGTGACCTTCTGGTGAAAGAGTTTTGTATTTGAAGGCTGATTGGCTGTTCTTGGAGTGATCAGAAGGTGTAATCTGGAACAGTTTGAATATGGTGCTGCTGCTATTATTCAGTAGCATTTTTCTTCTTGGCAAAAGCAACACAAGAATTATTCACTTGTCATTGAACACAATAAATGCCTAGCAAAAAAGTACCAATAAAGATTCAGTAAGGAATATTAGATCTGGTATTCTAGCAATGGTTATTATTCTGATGGCAACAGTAAATGTGAGTGCTGAGACATCACTAGTGATCCAAAGGCTACAAGACTTTGAATCTCTCTCTATGCCTGCCTAGAAAGGGTCAGATTTCATAGGAATTTAAAAGTGTGATAGAGGGAGAACTTTGCATGAACTTCACATGCTTATCATTCAAATTATTTTAGCAAAAGCCTAAAATAGGCAGAGGACATGCAAAAGGAAAGATTTCCTTATACAGCGGTACTTGTTTCTTGCAGAGAACACACGACAAGATTCCTGAAAATTTTGAATTATAGTATTTCAGCATCAGACAAGGTATTCTGGAGTTCTGTTTGATATTAGAAAGACTTCTGCAGTAAAGCATAAATCTTAAAATGGTAAAAGTTTGCATTCTATTTTCAAGATAAGAACTTTCCTGAAAAGCTTATATTATCTATTTATTAGTGAAGAGTTCACAGGTGGGTTGCCTAGCAGTTCATTTAGCAGACACACATTGTTGACTTCATGAGCTAATAGAAGGACCCCCCCTTTTCTGCACACCTAGCCTGCAGTGGTTAGATTTACTAGAGAATGATGCACAAAATCCCCATATACAAATATGTCAAGGGATATTTTCTGCAAGCATAAGTGCCTCATTTAACTTATCTCTTTTTCCAACTAAAAGCTAGTGAGCTTGGCTTACATGATTATTGAGCTTTGTTTTCTAGTTCTTGCCATCAATTCATTCCAGAACTGGTAAAATGCATGGTCCTGGTGTGTACTTTTCTTTCCAGTTTTTCAATGAATGAAGAATTCCCCACATCAGAAGTTATGATCTTAGCAAGTATATTCCCCATTGCATTGGGTGAAGTAAATACTAGAGTACATGATTAAATTTGCATTGCCTTCTTGTTTGTCTGAAAAAGCAAAGACATCCATGCTGCATTTTAGGGAAAGATCATCAATAAGAATAAAGGAGCACAGTAATTTCACATGATTTCAAATAATGCAAGTGGTAGTCCACAAAACAAAAAAAGACTGGTTTTGTTGCAAATTTATTCTAACATCCTGAAATAAAATAATAGCTGCAGAAGGTAATGTGCTGATGAATAGACAAAAGAAAGGCATCCGAGTTTGCATGGTTACCTTAGAAGCTATCAGACACATCTGTAAAACCATTTTTTTTTTTTTTTTGAGTAGTATGAGCTTTTCACTTTAATTGAAGCTATTATTTGCAGACAAATGTTAGGCTAATGGAGGAAGAGGGAAAGATGTGATGCATAGTTTCAGAAGGAGATAAAGATCTTGATAAAAGAAGGCATAGAAGGACAGAAGCGTAATTAAGCTGGACTGAATGTGGAGGCCATGGTAGAATAACAGGTAACAAAGGATGCAAAAGCAGTGAAGCATTGGCACGGTGACTGGGAGGCACTTTAGTATTAAATATAGTACATTTCAGATGAAAACATGGAATAGCAACCTGATCACAACTAGTGCTAGATTTTCAGTGATTCACATTACCAAAACCTAAATGAAAATCTTGGTCTTCTGCTCTACTAAATCAATACTTTGTTTTCAATTAGATTTGTTATAACTTTCTAGATTTTGAGGCTTGTAGTAAGTTCTGTTACAACTTGTAATTCCTACAGCATTACTTTTCATCAAGTTGCTCTTACTGATTTTCTTTACAGTTTTTTTAAAAAGGAGCTTCTTGTTTTCTTTTAAACCATCATAGTCCTGATTTTGTTGTTGATGGTGCTTAGTTAGAACATGCTGTGCTCCATCCTTCAACTGTGACAGTGTTTCAGTGATCTCTGAAGACCAGGGAACAATTACATAAAAAACCCTTCCCTTAGCCTATACATAGCTTATATAATGATTTTTGTTGTTTCTAAAATGTATTTTGAAAATAGTTGGTTATGGCTCTAGTGACCTTGAAAGCTTTGTTTTCTTAAAGAAAATGCATGACGGAAGAGAGACCTCATTCTCTGTCTGTGAACCATAAAATAAATATTGGCAAATTGACCAGATCTCTCTTTTACCTGATATCAGCTCTCAAAGATCTTTATAAAATTACTGGATGTCTAATTGGGAGACAATGCTTGTGATGTGTTCTCTGCAACAAATTATTTAATTTCAGTACTGTAATTGATTATTAATTGCAAATTTATATAACAAATACATTATAGTAATTTCTATGCAATAGATTATAAATTAATATAATTGATAAATAATTAATGACAACCTAATCAGTCAAGTTTAGGGTTCCCTTTTAAGTAAGTAGGTGCTTTATCTCCCAGGTGTCTACTGACTATTGTTACAGTAAAGGTCACAACAAAAACAGTAGTCTTACCTAGGCAGAGTCTGAGTTCTCTATGTGTGTTATTGATACACAGTGTGAATTTGCATGCTGGTGAGCTAGGCTGCACCTGACCTGCATAGGTTCTGTAAATTTAGCAGTGTGTTATATGTGCACCAGAGGAATCCCTTGCAGGTGACTCCTTAGCACTATAGCACTCTGCTGGGATCATTCAGGTTGGAAGGGATCTTAAGACATCATATAGTTCAACCTCATGTTCAAAGAAGCAGCCGTAAGATCAAAATTTTTTTGGGAAATGTATAATCATAACTTGAAAACCTCCAAGGATGGAAGCCACACAACCTTTTTGTACACCGGTTAGACTGCTTGACTGTTCTTGTGTGAAAGATACTGCCTTATATCCAGTTAAAACCCTATACCCATTGCCTCTCATCTTCCTCTCCTGGACCATTCCCTGATAACTTCTGTGATTCCTCTGATATCTCCAGGGAGGTATGAGAAGGCTACTATTAAACCTCTCTAATCCCATACTCTTTTCCAGGCTGAACAAACCCAGTTGCCTCAGCTGGTCTGCCATCTAGCCCGTGACTTCTTTGGTATCCCTCCATTGAAGGCACTCCACTATAATCAACATTATTCATCATGAAAAAGATGCTGCATATAATATTCCATCTGTGGTCTAACAATGGCTGACTAGAGGTGAAACAGTAATTTGCTTGATCTGTTGGCTATGCTGCTGTGAATACTGCTCAGGGGACAGCAGCCTTGCCTTGTTGCTGGGGCACATTGCTGATTCACTTTCAGCTTGCTGTTTTAGCAGGGTCCTATTTTCAACACAGTTTCTTGCCACCCTGTATTGGTGCAAGTGGTTCTTGCTTCCCATGTGCATGGACTTTGCATTTATCCTTTCTAGATTTCATAGGATTTCTATGGGCTGTTAGCTCCATTCTGTCTTAAGTGCCTCTGTTTGATGGCCCAGTCCTCAAGCTTATTATCTGGTCCCACTAACTTGGTGTCATCTGCAACACTGGAGAGGGTGCAGTCCACTGACTCTTCCAGGTCATTGATAAAGGTGTTAAATGGGACAGTTCTCCAAAGATACTGCTGCAGTAAGCCTTTTGTTATTGCCATCAAGGCAGAATATAACCCATTCATGCGTACCATTGAAGCCTAACCATATAACTTCCTGGTTTTGCACCTACCCAGGCCATAACAACCTAACTTGGAATGCAAGGATGCTGTAGGAGACATTTGAAAGCCACTGAAAACTGTGGTGAATGATGTCTTTTGCTCTCTAATTACTCATGGATCCAGACACTTTTCTTCATAGAGAAAAAGGAGGTTGGTCTGATGTGATTTATTCTTGGTAAATCCAACATCTATCATTTTCTCTGAAGCAACACCAAAAGTGTGTTCCAGGAAAATTTGTTCAGTGATTTTCCTGACTGATAGAGGATGACTGGCCCTGAAGATCCCTTTTTTTTGGCCTTTTTTTGAGGATGGCTGTGATGTTCGCCCAACTCCAGTTGTCAGTGATCTCTCCTGATCTCCATCACCTTTAAAAGACAGTAGCGGAAGCCCTTTTAAGGACATCAGCCTCTTTCTCTCCACTTTCTCTTGGATGCTTTCTGCCCAGAACTGTGAATTTCTAGGGATAAAGTTCTCTCTGTTAAGCTCTGACTCAACCCCTCATCCTCTGGTCTTAGTCTTTCTCCTTGAACTTTACCTCTAAGCATGGAGGCCTGGAGGAACTTGGTGTTGATAACTGCAATAAAGAAGGCATGGAGTAGCTCATCCTCATGTGTGTCTCCTCTTGGCAATCACTCACCCTCTTCATCTATGTCTCTATTTTGTTTTTGTTCTGCTTTTTATGGCATATGTAAAGCAGAAACTCTTCACTGTGCTTTGAAATTCCTTGCAGATATCCAATTAAGCTGGGGTTTTCCCAACAGCATCCTAAGGCAGTGCCCAGACAATGCCTCTGAATTCTGTTTTAGCCAGTCCCTTCTTCACCCTCTCATATGCTACACCTTTGCTCTGCAGCTCTATCATGAGTTACCTGTTACAAGCTGGCCTCCTTATTTTTTTTTAGCACTAGATTAGACTTCTTGCATTCCCTGAGCTATTCTTTCATGTTCCCAGGACCGACACTTCCAATAATAGTGCTGATATTTCTTGTCACAGACAAGACAGGGATTTGTGGTATAACTTATTGAGCAACTGGCTTTTTTCTTCTTTACAACTGCTTTCATGTATTACTTGTTATGTGAATTTCAGGTTTTAAAATGTAATAATCACTTAACATCATTTGAACCTGAATATTCCCTGGCTGAGAAGTCACTGAAGCTATGAGCAAATAAAACCTGTTTATGCTGCCTAATTCCAATCAGAATTGCGGCACTGTTCCATAGTATCTCTGCTGGGTGAACCAGAACTGGCACATCCATTGATTTCTACCAGCTGTTTTCTGCCAATTCCAGTTCCTGACAGGTAGCAAGCTGTGTAGCTGGCAGCAAAGAATCTTGAACAGTTCAAATATGCCCCAGGGAGGGCAATTGTTTACCCAAAGCCCATCAAGGAATTGCTATTATGCTTCACAAGATACATATACATTCACCACATCTGTCTCCTATTATTTGTACTCAGAACTGACACAGGACTGAGACAAACGTGCTTGCTTAATACTGTGCAAGAACAAGTTGCTTGTAAGAGACAAACATTGTAGACATCTTGGTGAATAATTTCCTAATGAAAATTCTCTTGTATACTCTGAAATGTTTCCATAGCTGGTCTATACTTTAAGAGACCACATCATCCATTTGAATACCAAGACAACCTATTCAAGTACTTTAAATCTAAATTTGTTCATTTTCATCTGGTGCTTTGACAGTCTTACAACATAGTACAAGCAGCCTTTATCTGGGGACCTGCTGCCTTATACAGTTCCTTTTTGATTTCTCTAAGAGCTATCTTCACAATGAACCAGATGGAGTATTCTGTGAAATGCTTTCTGAAGCATTAATGGTTTAGGAGCAAGTAACCATAGCTTGTCAAGTTACCTCTCCCCAAATGAACCATGCAACTGACCATGTGCAGGCTCCTAGCTCATTTCAAATAGAACCAGGTTTGCCTTTGCTTTAGTAACAAGGTAAAAGCATTCCTGTTATAAGTTGGTGCAATGGATGATATTATTGGATGGTAAATGGTAAGTTTTTAAGCCATGGCAACAGTTCTTAATTTCCTGTTCTTCCCCAAGTTGCTTTAGGTAAAAGTGAGGTGATAAACTTGGAAGGTCTCGTGCCCACAGATTCTTTGGTCATGAGCAGGAGATTAAAGATGAAGTACATTACAAAGTGAACTTTATTAGGTAAAGCAGAGACATGTTCCTGTGTAAATATTAGTATGTCTCTGTGGGGGAGCTTATTTTGCCAGTAGTGTTACAGGTTTCAAAACCTTTCCAGTGAGTGCCCTTTTAAGATTTTGAATGAGAATCTTGAATAAGATCCTATTCTATCTAATAGATGGTAGTCGATGTAGAAGATACTAGGATATTATCCATAAGACAGACATTTATGAAACTGTCTGCTGGCTTCATTTAGAGTGTCATTAGAGGCCCAGCATTTGTATGTAACATGGAGGTGGTGTGTGGTGTTTTTTTTTTTTGTTTTTTTTTTTTTTTTTCCTAGGGGGCTAAGCAGGGAGTACAGATGCTCATTTTATAACTGATTTGGAGTGACAGGGGTTTAATGTAGCCCTGCAGTAGCTGACCTGAAGCATTCATGATTCTGTGCCTTAAGCAAGAAGGAATAAATTATTCTACTACCTTTCACTATCATTTCAAATCTGTAAGGGAACTGTGCAGTATAAAAACTTTAAGACTGTGATTACATTGTTAACATATGATTTCTTTAAGTGAGCTGTCAAAGATTGAAACACTTGCCCAGTGCAAGTGTTATTATTTTTTCAATCAGAAACCAATTTATAAAAGGATTCTAAAGTGTATTTGTTAATTACAGTCGTCATATAGTCTTTCAAATGCTAATGGTCTGACTCAAATTTCACTTTGTTTAGTTGTGTTAGAAGTTATGATTAAAGAATGGTATAGCTTTATAGTTGTTTTACTACCATCTGTGTGCACCAGGCAATAACTATGTGCAGATGGTTGTGATTCAAAGACAGGTTGCCACATGCAAAATAAGTATGTTTCAGTTATTTTAATAAGATTTATTGCAGCAGTCACAGTTAAATGCTTGAGCCTTAATGATAATTGCTACTAATCCTTTAAGAAAAATGATCAGCGTGCAGTAAACCACAAGGAGCAGATTTTCCTGTAAACCTCAGAAACATTTCAGCACAAAGGTAAACTACCTATGTTCGTATTGTGTTTGCTTTGACTTTTCAATTCTTTCTCTCTTTCTTTCTCTCTCTTTCTTCCTTTCTTCCTTTCTTCCTTTCTTCCTTTCTTTCTTTCTTT
>JAWWTY010000088.1:1682247-1705084 GCA_035222235.1 Margarornis squamiger
TCCTTCGTTCCTTCTGAATTCCTTCCGTCCGGATTCCTTCCGAATTCCTTCGTTCCGAATTTTTCCCTTCCTTCCCAATTCCTTCCTTCCAAATACCTTCCTCTCTTTCCTCTCTTTTCTCTCTTTCCTATGTTTTTTCTTTCTCTCTCTCTCTCTCTTTCTCTCTTTCTTTCTACATTTATTCCTATATGTATGCTCCTAGATCATTTGGGATGAAAAGGCAAGAAATGTTATCTCATCCTCCATTTTATTTCCCAGGTAACAATGCTTATTTATGTTGAAAAACCTCGAGATTCCCACATGAATTCAAATAAGTTGTAACAAATCTGGTAGTAATGCCAGATATTTCACAGAATTTTGGACCCCTTTGCATTAGAGCTTCAGCCATGTTCAGACTCCAAACATGACCTTTTGTTTCTATTTCTATGATGGAAGCATTGCTTTGGATTCTGTATTTGGGCTGACATCTTATATCTGTATTTTCCTTCTATACTCAGTAGTTACTTACAAAATATGATAGTCCAGGAGAAGACTTAGAGAACATTTGTAACATCCTAAAAATTTTCAGGTTTATACCCCTCATGAACTGTCAGGGAAAAGGTCCTGGGTGTTGCCTCCCAAAGATACAGCTGGAATACTGTTTTGTGCCTAAGAGTTTCAACACTTCAATTCCCCAAGAGGTACAATTCTTCATCTTGATTTTTATCTTAGATTGCTCTTTACTTTCTGTTGGACAGTGAGATTTTTCAGCTCAGTGTAGGTGTGAACATAAACAAATGAAGTGTGTGTGTGTGCGTGCTTATAGAGGGGTGTCTGCATATATGTAGGTATATGTAGATATATGCATAATGTGTAATATGTCATCCCTGTAACAGGTGGACTTAAACAACAATTTGTTTTTAGAAACCTTGAGGTTTTCTTTCAATATTCTTCAGTTTTAATTCAGAGTGGTACTTTATTTTGTGGTTGGCACAAGATCTGGCATACAACTTATAGAAGTATGTGAGAGCCAGGAAAGGTCACGAGTCCAGAAAAGTTATACTCATTTATTTTTATGTCCCTGTCATAATTCAGTTTTCATTTGTGATGTTACAGAAATTTGGAGTTATACTGCATACCTGTATGACAAAAAGAGTGCCAGAGACACTAGATATCCATATTGAAGGTTTCAGGAAGAAATAAAATTTTTGTGACATGGTTTTTCTGCTTGCTGTTGGTGTTGATTGTTCTGTAAACTCTTTTCACCAGCTATACGTTAAATTGCCATAAACAGTCATAGAGAAATCACAGTTATTATGGCCCTACTGTTTACTGGGGACTGCTATGCCATTAGTATCTAGTGGTTCAGTATCGATTTGTTTTGCAAAGTAGTGGTTTTGTTAGCATCTAAAGTCCAACATAATGAAAATAATTGGAGTAACACTAAAAGAAGAAAGTTTTCCTTTTCTTCCTTCTTGTGTTTGACCTCTTTCTTTTGTGAGACTCTCTTTGCAGATGAATTTATGGGCTAGAAATATTAAAAAAAAAAAAAAGAAAAAAAGAAAAGAAAAAAAAAAAGGGCAGCAAAAAATGACCTTTTCTCTCATCTTTTTGTATCTTGTGAAATACAGTCTTGCAGTGCCCCAAGGTGAGGAAGGTTGTCACTTTTTGTCTGTCTGCATTTTTATTCTCTGCCACCATGAGGTTGTATTTAAGGAGAAGGGTGCTAAATCCTATTTTCACTGAAGGCTGTGATGAAATGGACTGAGAAGCCACCTCAGTTTCTGGATTGTTGACTCTTTGTTGTTGGTTAAAAAAACAGTTTCTAAAGAGGAAATTTGTAACACTGTTCTGCCAATATGAAAAATTAAATGTTTGCAGGTACTTTTGTCTCTAAAATAATTCTTCTGGAGTCCTTAGTTGCAATATGAGTAGTAATCATTTTGTTCTTCTCTTTCAGACTTAGAAGATTTAAAAACAAATATCTTGAAGGTTGTTGAAACCATTTGGGCAATAGTTTACTAGGCATTTTAATACTGTACTCAATTTTTTGTTAAAAATTACCCCAGGGGTAAAAACTTAATGCAGCTTCCTGGCAACACCTGTGACTGCTTAAATTAAAAAGCCATATTAGAAAAGTGTTTAAACACTCTCTGAAGACTCTAAAGGTGTAGCTGAAGAAGTTGGCAACTGAAGCTACTTCAGATAAAGGATGGCAGACTGCAGACCAGTCTTAGGGCTGCTTTATGGTCTTTGCCACTTGTCAGCAACTTCCAAAGGGCTACTCCTGTAGTTATTTAGAGATTTGAGTTTCCATTCTGGAAGGGTGAGGAGAAGCATGGACTGGAAGAAGATAAGAATGCCGACGCTATCAGAATTGCTAGCTGCACAAGTATTAGATAATTTTTAAGGCTGTTTTGGACCACTGAGCTAGGTGGAGAACCTGTAACATCCCAAAGAAATGGTGTTGAGCTCCACTAGGAGTAAATGGTAATATTGTGCTGCATTTTCTTGGCCTCCTCAGCTTGCCTTGCTGCAAATCAACAAATCTGACATTAACAACAAAGCCTGATAGGCTATGGTTTGCAATAGAGTTTGTTGTGCCATTAGGAGACAGCAGACCTGCTATTAGAAGGTTATGTAAACACTGGCTGCCTGACTGGAACCAGAAATTTCGAGCCACACTGGTAACTAATCTTAAAGTCTTATTCTAAACAGACATTTTTTAGCAATTCTAAATGATCACACAGAGGCTCCAGAGAAGAACTGCATCTCTTTCTGTCCTAGCCTTACCTGGTGTGTGTCTGTCCTTATGTACAATAGTCTATAAATATGTGTGAGCATCTGTTACTATATTCCTTCCCATCTTTCCTCCACAAGCCAAGATTTCTATAGTCTGCTGCCATGACACTTGTATATGACATTTTGATTGCATGAAGTGCAAAAGCATGACATTTTGAATTAGAAATTAATTTAACAAACATGTCTGTTGGAAAAACGTTTAGATCCTCAAAATTTGTCAAATGATATTTTGAAAAGTTAAAAAGATATTGCAGAAAATGAACTGAGGAAAGTTTAATGTGAAAGTTAAGGGGAAAAAAATGTTCACCACTTGAGAGTCATCATGAGCCTAACAGAGAGGACATGAATTTGATGAATGACATGAGGCAAGTTGCTACCCAGTACTGCTCTTTCATTTCTGCTCATTCCCTCTTGTTTAAACTTTTTAGAAGCAAGGACACTCACAGTACGGAGTGTCCAATGGTGGTCTAGTCTAAGTTGTGAAGTTGGCTGCAGTAGTCCCTCTGCACTAATGCAGTGTAAGTAATAATTATTTAGCATTTCTGAGTCATCATAAAGAGTTAAAAATAAGTTGGGAAGGGGCAAAATTGCCAAATTATGTAAGTGCGCAGATGCAAATGATTTGCAAATTCAATTGGCTTGCAACACAGAATGATGCAAATTAGTACATATATTTAGTTATAGCACATGTCACATACAACCTTCAGACTGGTGACCTTGGATATTCAATTGGACTACTCTAGATTGAATAAAAAGTGAGGCATCCCTGCATGCTATTTTAAGTGTTAATTTTTTTCCCTTTTTCTTTGAAAATGAAATTTTGAAAGGAATTTAATTATGTGAACAAGTTCAAAGCTCAAGAATGGGTGCCTGTCCTGTTTTGAGATTCACAAAAATGGAGACTAATATTTTGCTAAGGTCTAATTAAGACCATGAAGTTTCTTACAGCTTGCAGGATTGGGGCCAAATGGTGGCATCAGATAAGGAAAATAGGTAAAGAGGTTACATATCAGGTGAAGATTTCTCTTCCCATGCTGAAAATAGACAGTATTTCTGCCTCTTCCTGGGACTGTGGATGTGCCCTCTTACCACCCTGGAATGGCAGTGAATGGACAGGATTTGGCCTTTTCAGTAGTGAAAATATAGGGAAGCAGTTCTCTGAGAGTCAGAAAGCATCTAAGAGGAAGAGATGAGGAGCAGTAAATTCTATTGTGTACTTACTCTTTTGATCCTTTTTTGTTTCTGCAAGTTTGAATTTCACAATATGTTTTAGAATATAGAGTTTTGATTACATTGTTTGGGCAATTTCACATTGGATAATTTCTTCAGGGAAGGTCTTCTCCTAGGCTTCTGCATGTTCCTCTGAATTGCTAGTAATTGTTCTGTCACACCATAGTCTAATGTTTGATGCATATGTAACATCAGCATTTCTCATTATTGCACGGTGTACAGTGGACCAATATATTCATGTTTATTAATTTAAAATCCTGTTTGCTATGAGCAGTAATAACACTTAGCTATAGTAATTTTCCACTTCATTTGATACTCTACTAATTTTAACTATGTGAGATTCTTTTCTAGTCTGGCAGTTGTACCTTATATCTTCTTTGTGGTTCTTTTAATTATTTTTTGTTGAAAGCATTGAGGGAATCATTTATGATTTCAATATCTGAACCTTTCAAGGTCTCATAATCTTAGTCCAAACATTTGCTTTGTCTCTGTACAAAATCTGTGGATTTCATAAACTGTACATCTTCTCTGCAGTAGCTCTGATGGTGCTTTTAAGTGCCATTTGACATCCAAGTTTCCTCTTTATTGTCCTGCTGCCAGGTTTGTCATAGAATCACAGAGTGGCTGAGGTTGGAAAGGACCACTGGATCAAACTCTCCTGCTCAAGCAAGTCATTTAGAGATTATTTGTCAAGACTATCTTCAGGTGGCTTTTGAACATCTCCAAAGGTAGAACTTCACAGCCTCTCTGAGCAACCTGTGTCAGTGTTTGGTCACCCTCACAGTGAAAAACTGCATCCTGATGACCAGCTGGAGCCCCCTGTGTTTCAATATGTGCCCATGGCCTCTGGCCCTGTCACTGGACACTGTTGAACACAGCTTGACTGTGCCCACTTTGCACTTTCTTTTTCTCCATTTCTGCACATGGGTAAAATTCGTCTGAACTTTCTGAAAAATCCCAGGTTTTTAGCCTTTTCTCACAAGAGAAATGCTTCAATTCCTTATCCATCTCAGTGGCCATTTGTTATGAAAGCCCATATCTCTCTGCTACTGGGAACCCTGGAACTGGACCCAGCACTCCTGTCCAGCCACCAGTATATCCCTGCTTCCTCTGGGTGTCTACTTTCATTACCCTCCTTTAGTAGGTTATGTTGTTTCTGTTGTTTTTAAACTATTTTTGTTACTTTTCAGCAAACAATAACTTGAGGTGGGAAAAGGATCTGGACGTCTTCTAGTTTCTTCTAGGCCAAGAAAACCTACAGAGACCCGGAGTTTTGGTTACAGGACAAGTAAGTGATTTCAGTAGATGAGATGCTGAGAAAATATGTATGCCAATGTAAATTACAATATATATATATATGAATTAGCAATTTTTTTGTTTTTGTCTTTAGCTGACCACTTTCTTTTTATCTCTATTCCCCTACCCATCATGCTCTTATCCTTTTGTTGTCAAGTAAAAGTTGTATTTTTACTCCAATAAAGCATTTTTGAAGCATTTTAAATGCTGGTTTTTCAAAGTATTGAGTGATTTTAATTTCATCAACAATTTTACTAGAGGAAGAAGTGTTCATTTTTAAAAAGAGAGTATCAGAGGCAGAGGGGAACTGCATGTTGCCCAAAGGTAAAACAGTAAGCCTATGACAAAGATTTGCAAATAACCTACAGCTTTGAATTCATATGAGCCAAAAAATTATATGATTCTTTTCTGCTGAACTTACTAGAAGTAAGGATCCAGACTTCTGTTTTAAGAAAAAAGTGCTTATATAAGGTCATATAGAGGTCTAAAAGCAAGCTCATTTGTTGTGGAAACTGGAGCAGTCTGCTCTGCATGTTCAGGATGTATAAGCATTCCAGATAGGTGCAAATTCATACAACTTCGCTGTGTAACAGCTACGTAGAGAGTCCTGCTATTTCCTCTTTCCATTCCTTTTTTTTCCCCCTTTTAATATTTGCAAACAGCCTCAGATCAAATTTAGTGTGTTAAAAATGAATATCTACATAGATAAAATTACCAAGACCTTTTCATTCCTAAAGATGGCATCAGTGACAATTTGCTATGGTTGTTTTTGCAGTGTTGGAGGAGTTGAAGTGCTACTGATTTTGTTTTGCAAGTCCATTTGTAAATCCACCCATCACTGCTATTGTCGTAGATCAAAACATATATCTGGGTAGAGTCATTTTCTCCACAGCATACTCACCACCCTCATCTTTGTTGTCAATGCTTTTTTCCACTCCATCAAAAGTCTGTCCTTTTACTGACCTTTCCATATCATGACATCTTCCAGTTATTCTTCTGGCTATTATTTTTAGGTCTCTGCACAGTTTTGTTTGGACCTGTCAGATCTGTCAGATCTCCCTGTTTAGCTTTTATTTCTAGGTTCCATTAATATCCCCAGTTATTCTTTGGGTCCTTTGATGTTTCTTTGGGGTTCCCCTAGTTCTGTAAGCTAAAATCTCCTTTCTCTTCATTTCTTCATAAGACACAAATCCTTTCCAATTCAAGAGCTGTCAGTCAAGTTTTCTTAGCCCCACAATAACATCAAACAGGAAACAAGAAATGGATCCAGGCAAGAAAACTAAATAATATGTAAGTGAGATAACAGGAAACATGAATGGTTCCAATACATTGTGTAAGTTTGCTGTTGTAAAGTCATAACTTCCTGCCCCTTTCCATCTTGTTGTTTTCATCTGAGTGACGTATAAAATTAGATCATAAATTCTTTCTGTCAGAGATGGTGGATTTTATTTGTTCTTTAATGCACCTAGCATAACATATAAATAACCACAATGTTAAACATGTAGAATTTTTTCCTTTTGTTTTTCTTTTAAATAAACTTCCAAAGTTGAATGATGAATAATGCCAAGCTGTATTTCACCTCCAGTTTTTGAACTGGCTGTAAAATCTCATCTGCTAAGTCTGTTTTCCTTACTTTTAAACTTATCTGTAAATGCCTTTGAGTTGTAAAAATTGCCATTGGTTTTGGCCTTTTCAAAAATCTTTTTGTAACTGATAGACCTTAGTAGATTTTTGTCATAACGCAGGACACATTTAACAAATTTTCATTTTAGGAAAAAAACACTGAAATGTTACAAAGCGAAAATGACTTTTCACTAATTGATCCATGCCCATTATTCTCATCCAGACTGTTATCATGAGCATAGGGATAACAAATTTGAAAGCACTACCTTCTTTTCTTTACATATTTATGCTTATTTTCCTTGTACATTATTTTGGAATTCGTTAGAATAGCCAGCTATGGTGATGCACAAAGTATAACAAAGAATATAGATCTGATATTTGAAACTGTGGACCCATGGACTGGTGGTGACAAGGAGCACTGTTAATCTGAAGGCCTAGAGGAAGCCTTTCTATATTTGCATTGTTAGAACACAACATGGTAGAGTGAATATTTGACTCCTTACAGTAAATCTGTTTATCTTTTTGTTAGATGGTCATCCTTACTGCTGTTGTCATTATCTAATAGACATAACATTTTGTTGAGAGGTGGAAAGTGAATAAAAACATTAGCATGGAAACACAGATAAAGATAGTGTTGTGGCTCTGAAGTACATCCTGCTTATAGCAGTGAAAATGAAACCCATCACCACAGAAAATACCATGGAAAGCCAGAAAAGGCATTTCAGTACTTTTTCAGGGGCACTGAATTTCCGAAAATACTGCCAACATTCCAGAAAAGACAGGAGACAAGAAAGGAGAAAGGAAATCTGAGGCCACCACACCTGGTTTTTGGAGAGTCTTTTTTTCAATAGAAAAAAATCTTATCTTAAATGAATACTCTGTTGCATGATTTCTTCATAGAAGTACCTGTTTTTCTCATTCTCTGTATTGCTTTATAACATCTTCACTCTTTTTAGCTAGATACATTTATGACTTTTAAGAGGAATAAAGACATTCCTTTTCATTGCTGTGAACAACAGGTTAAAAAAGACATATCTAGGAAAAAAATATACTGGAACTAGAAGTTTTTGTTTTTTGTTTCCACAAAACTCAAATACCAGTCTTACCTAACTACTGATTGACCATTCAAAATTACATATTTCACAGCAGACTGTGGCAATTGAAAGACTTGGGACTTAGAATGAATGTTGATGGAGTTTCAAAGTAACAGGGAAAATGTATGCAACATCCATAACAGTGTTTGACTGAATCCCATGTAAAACTCCGTTTGCAGCTTACCTGAGGTGGCTGTTGGAAAGAGGTCATCACTTTCACTGGAAAGCCATGGCTCAGGTGACACTTAAGAGATGATAATTTCAGAGACAATGACAATCTTTTTGGGAACTACAATATTATTTTTAAGGATGAGGAGGTAAGATTCAATCTTGTTTGACGTATAGCCAAATCTATTATATATAAAGGTATATCTGTATCTTTAAATGGAAGTGGAAAAATATATCAAAAGGCAGCTTTTTAGCTGGCCAACTAATAGGTAAAGATTTGAGATTTTTTTGGGAACCTAATCATTATAGCTTTCCACTGCAAATATATTCAATAGGACTGACATTGAATTTCCAAGGAAGGAGAGTATCATTGTATGTAAAATAGTAAAGATGATATTTAACATTTAGCTTTACAGCAATCTCTGAGAGAAACATTAGGGGATGTTACAATCTTAAATTTCAATTTGCAAGTTTTTTTCCTGTTTATTGCCTTCTTTCCCCTCCCCCCCGCCTTGTGCCACCATACACCTTATGTTACAGAGTAGGTTTATGAAGTAATTCATAGTTATAAATTAACCCAAGAGGCTTGAGCACTCTTAGTACCTTTTTGTATTAGTATGCATTAAATTATAAAGAACATCCAAATCTTTTAGTTCTTTCAACTGAAATATATGTTGAGCTTAGGCTATTTTTATTTAAAAGGTTTATGGGGCTTTCACCTTCTTCCCCTCCTCCCATCACTTTTCTCATTTATACTGTGTGCTTGAGGCTTCTTTAGGCAAGGTGAGAGAATTATCTACTCATTTCTAATTAATTTCAATGGGAACTGTGCAGTTAAACCCCTTAGTTTGGAAATATCAGCCTCTCTTCCATCCGCACAGATTTTTCTCTGTAGTTAAAGAGACTCAATTTGCCTTTGCCCTAACCTTATATCCTCTCCACACTTGTGTAAGTAGCTACATATGGCAAAGAACGATGAAAAAACAGATACAAAGGGACCTGAGGAGATTAGGATTTTTATGGATAACATAGATGTTTTTGTAGTTTGTGCATCTTATCTACATGTGATTGCACTGTTTGACTTTTCTCTGCAGCACTTTTATTCTGGAAATTACCAGCAGGAAAGAAACATCTCAGGTTTTTCTGACATGCTTTTAATAATGGTAGAAAGGTCAGAGTGGATTGCAATTTATTTAGATATTTTTAAAACAAACAAACCACATGATCCACGTTTTCATCCAATGCCAGCAAAAATAGTAAATTTTTTCAGTAACATTCATAGTCATTGTGCTTTTATTGTTGCTTTCTCTGTTTGTTTTTAATCCCAGTTGTTTGTTTGTTTTTAATCCCAACCTTTAGATCTTTAAAGAAAACAATACAGTTGTGATCCCCACTCCCTCAACATTTAGTGGGAGGTGAAAGACCATCACCCATCAAAATTAAAGAACCCAAACATCTCACAGTCTGCATGAGAGTCTGTGAGTGGCAGAAATAGGGAAGATATTGCCTTGGTTTGGAAGGTTTTTTTGCTGTGTCATTTCAGGCATAAACCACTGTTACATCTTGAAGCTGCCTCTCTGAGAGAACTGTTTCAGCTTGGAGTTAAGATTGAAATTTTCTCATCTGATGAAGGGATTCTATTTTTTTTTCCTTTTATGGGGAAAAATTTCGAAAGTGTCTGAGCAATGTAGAAGGCTAAATCCCATCAAATGTCACTTGGAATAAAATTATCAAAAGATCTTTTATTCTTAGAGCTTACACTTGTCAGATACACTATCTGCCATGGCTGTCACAAATCATCTCTTCTAGATCCATTTTCACTTCTAATTTTCTAATAATAATAAAAAAAAAAAGAGTAACTTAAAAGATCAGAGCAGCAGAATATAGTCCATTTTATTTAATGCAGGGGTGAGCTGGGTGGGATATAACTAGTTTTGCTAGGTAGACTGCACACAGCCATTCAGCTATAATATGTTAAAAGACATTCTTTTGGACCACTTGACCTTTTTGTTATGCAGATATTCTTCCAAGAGTATAGCAGCAAATTGAATTTGTCTTGACACTCCTGCTCCATTCTGGCAAAATGACACAAAATCCATACTGTACCCATTAATGTCAGACTAACACATACTTGTTGCTGCAGGTTTTACTGTTATTGCTATTCCCACAGCTCTCCTTTATACCCCAAGGTATGTGCCTAAAAATATGTGCACTTCATGACACATAAGATATATTTGGCCTATGCATAGATACAAACAGGTAGAAAGGAAAATGGTGGTTAAAGTGGCCTGTGGCAATGTGCTTACAGAACAGCTTGCTAATGACCTGTGTCTGCTTCTCTGTGACCTCCAGAGGTGCCATATCCTCTGGAGCAGATGTGCAGGCCACTACCTCCTCTCTGCAGGGGTTTCCTGGATGACACATCCCTTTCAGATTGGACAACAGCTGTGCTACCAACAAGTAAAAGCTTTCTATCTTTGCATTGCAACATGTATTTGTTGAAATATTCCTAACTGGTATAAACTACTTTCTATGGGGTGCCGGGGAACCGGCATATGATTTTAAGGACTGGAAGGATCTACAGACCTCTACCACCAAGAACAAGGAAACAACCACCATTAGTGAGCCCGCTGAGCGTCACTGGACATGGAAAGTTTAGTGAAGAGTCGAAGATCAAGTTTTAAAATTTTTCTGGTTCATGTTATATCAAGTTGTAATAAGTTCTAATGCAGTTATTATTATTCTTTTGTCCCATTGGTCCAAGTTTCCCGCTCCTCCAGTTGCTGTTGGTTCATGATACCCCAGTTACCTGTCTCTCATTGGTCCCTATTTCCCTCATTCCCATTGGTCAGCCTGTGGTGCAGCGCACCAGCACCATTTAAGGCTGGCCACTCCCCCGTTACCCCATATATGACATGTGTCCATCCCCTTTATTCCTTGTAGGTCGCGTTCTGCCCCCAACTCCGCCCAGGTTCCAGACCCTTCCATCCCCACCTTATAAAAGTCTGATGCACCCCTAATAAATTGTCCATTGCTGTTTTCACCTTCACCCCGCGTGGACCTTTTTCCTTTGTTCCCGGCTGAATGCAGCAATGGGGAAATTCACTTTCTCAGATACAGATAAGATACTGGATTCAAAGTGCTGTAGATAATGTGCAGCCATTCACAGTGAGATTAATCTCTCACATTCATAGTTAATTTTGATGGTTAATACATTGTGTCATAAAAATCTTACAGTTCTTCTTGTTGATTGCCTGCAAGACTTTTTTCAAATTAAATCTTCTTCTGTTGGTCAGTATTCTGAAACTTACCTATTTAGTATTGTCCAGCTAAAATAACTACCGACATGTTTATTGATAACATAATGTAATGAATGTCTATTTATTTCCTCCTAATATGACCAAATGCTTTATCTCTGTTGTTTATTGTTCCATTTTCTTTACATTATCTTTAAATTCTGTAGATTTGGACAAAAGCCACTCTGTGAAGAAGCTTTGCTGGAAAGATCTGATGTCTCAATGTTTTCATAGAAGGGATATATAACATGGAAAACATTTTATAAAGGGATTAGGAAAGAACTCCTAATACTCTGAAAAACATTGTGGAATTCTTGAGTCATACTGTGCAGCTCAGATGTTTTTTTAAAAAAAAACAAACACAAACAAACCAACAAAAACCCCAGTAATATAATTCCTTAATAATTTGTCATTATTTGTGCAATAAGTCATTTTACGTTAATACAGAAATATGACTCACAAAAGACGTTGTTGTTTTGTAAAGTGGCAGACTGTTTTCACCATTGCTTATAGGGAGTTAATAATACTGCTTTTGAGTATCACTGGTGTGATCATGAGCATACATATTCACCAAATAACTAAACACGCATATTCTAATAAATGAGTGCTAACAGGCATAGGACTAGATAAGAATCTGATTAAAAGTCTAATTTCTGCACACAAACAAGCTGACTTTTTTTTCATTTTTTTTTTTTTTCCTATGCAGAAACCAAGTGAACCTATTTAGAAATATGCTCATTAGCATTATTGTGCCATAAGGGCATATACTGTTTTCATAGTCAATAAAATTGTCAGCTTATTTTAAATGTCACGTATGAATATAGGTGTTTTTATTTCTTTGGATTGGTTAAACTGTGAGGGAGGATGGCTGATTCTGGGAATATTATGTTAAAATTGCACTCATGTTTTTCAGTTTTTGATTCGTAAATAGAGTTATATATTTTATTCCAGAACACAAATTCTTCTTCCCAGAATACCTTCCTAAATTATTTTTGACATTATAAGAATAAGACTATAAGAATATGTATAATATATATCATTCATATAAGAATAAGGATACATCATTCTAATTAACACTGAGCAATACTTAACCCTACCCCAGAAATGGTATATGCAACAGGGCCACCTAAGAATGTGTGTGAACTTATACATGCCTGAGAGCACAAGTAGAAATAATTCATAGAAATTTAGTAAGTTAAAATGTATTTTAGTGCTTAGTGAATATGATATTAATATTTTGTTAGCATTGAACTTGCCAGGCCAAGAATTTCTGTACAATTTCTATGCCACAAAAAATTTCTACAACTGATCCATAAACAATTTTTTTTTAGACCTTTTAATTAAATATTTATACATACACTCTGAATACTAAAATTAGTTGTTAGTATGACTTATTTAAACCAGATAGATAGGGAAAACAGACTCTTGTGGCCAAAAGAGAGAGATGAAAAGAATGTTGACAGGATCTGAGACTCTCTTGACCTCAATATTTGTTTTCTGGGCAGGGATGTACAGAAACAAAGAGGTGTATATGAAATGATAACAAGTCCAGGTCACGGTATAACTCCACAAAGAGGTGTTTACAGCAATGCCAACTGTACAGTTGGAATGAATATCCTTTTTGTCTAGGCCAGGAGAGAAAATTTTCTAATATTATTAGGTTAGCTCAAAAAAACTACCACCATCATTACCACAACCCTCCCCTCCAAAAAAAAAACCAAATCAAAACCAAACCAAAACCAAAACCAACAAAACCCAACCTTCCCCCCAACCAATCAAAAAAAAAGCACAAACACAACCAAGCAACAAAACCTGGGATGTGAGATAAAACTTACCCTGGTCAGTATTTGATAAATGAGTGAACAGGCAGAACTTCTTCCCTGCAGTACTCAGCTGAGTGCACAATGAATGTGGTGGGTTGCATGAGATTTTGTAGCATGTGAAGGCTGATTCTAGAGGAGCCAAGGTGAACTAGACAGGAAAGTTAGTCTTGTTGGCATTGGGAGTCAACAGACAAAACCCCTCAATTTTTCTCATATGATTAAGTTATAGGGCTCCTGCAGTGGAGAAGAAAGTTACAAATGGCTTTTAAATGTGTTATGTACTTCCTTGGATGTATCCACATGAAGATGCAGATATAAATGCCTCCTGAGGACACGTGGCAGCATTCACCTACCAGCAGGCATCCTGGCAGTACCAGGAAGTACAGTACCACCCTGCCTTCATCCCTCCTTGCTAAGCATCTGGTCACATAAAAGACCCTCATCTGAATGGACCTGCTATTGACCATTTTTGTGCTCAGTTATGTTGTATAAAACTGATAAATGGCTCAGCTGCTCAGTGATGAATGGCATGTAAGCAGGACATGCTGTTACAAGCCAGGTGCTGTACAGCAGCTGTGGGATGACACAGCCTCCTGGTCTAACTCTTTTCCTGTGTTTCCATGCTGAAGTCCATTGTAAAAGTCTCCTTTTACAGCTGCCTTTCAGAACAGATCATAATTTGACTCCTGTTGATAGTTGTTGGTAGCCAGTGATTAGATGCACATATGCTTTGCCTTTAGAAATTCTTTAGGCCACACAGTTGCAAAACTTGGATCTGTTTCTATTCTAACACCTGATAACTACATTACTCCAGTAAGGGAGCAAAGTACAACATAATCTTTGCCAGCTTGCGGATTTCCTTCCAAATCCTAGCAATCCCTCCCTTCCTGAAAGTTTTTTGTCTCTCTGTTACTAGAATGTATGCTCTGCTTTGGCGCAATTCTCTTCGGACATGGATAACAAACTGAGCAAATGCCATGGTTAGCACTTAACATATCCTAAACTACCTTGGATAACTGTTGTGCTAACGTACAAAATCACACTGCTGTGAGTATAGTAAACAAAGTTCTGTAGTTTAGTTTTGAAAATTAATTTATTTACTTTTTCCTGGCCCACATAAAATCATAGAATTATTAAATTTAGAGAAGACCTCTAATCATGAGTCTAACCATTAACCCAGCTCCACCATGTTAATCACTAAACCATTTCCCATGTGGCACATTCACAGGCATCTTTAACACTTCCAAGGGTGTGGTTCCACCACTTCCATGGGCAGCCTGTTCCATGGACAGACTCTCTTTTCAGAATGCTTCATCTGAGATGTGAAAGTTATTTCCTGCCCTTTGCAGGGTAATGGTTGCTTTCTGGGTTTTTTTGTTTTGTGTTGTTGGTTTGTTGGTTTTTTTTTTTTTTTGTTAGTTTGTTGTTTGTTTTTTTTTTTCAATGCTGTTGTTCTCCTATATTTTTCATAGTCTATTTTTCCATTACACTATATAATATCATTGTGAGGAATGTCACTTGACAACCCAGCCTAATCTTCTTCAGAATACCTTATCTGGTAAAGAAAGAAATGTCTGATGTAGAAACAATAACCACTGTGACTAGCAGGGTCAGTTTCAACTCATTTTGGGTTTTGTTTCTCACATAAGAGAGTATATTTGGTTTTTATGTTTTTTTTTTATTTCATGTAAGCCTTGTTATCTTTTAATATAGTAGTCCTTCTGATTTTGACAGGGGTTTTTTACGGTATATAATTGTACACTGAAGAAGTAGTTTGCACCTGGAATAGTGCATGTCGTCATGTGACTACTAGGTAAAGTAACTACTTTTTTCTTGTCTTTTTTTCTGCTTGCACTTTTCCATTAATTGGAAGATGATTATTTTCTCATGTCTATAGTAAAGCTTGGACTTTACCACTTATTCCTTTCCATGGTTCTGTCGTTATCCATCTAGGTGCAGAAATAAGTTTAGCTGGAGCTGGACTGCAATAGAGAATTACCACACTAGTCTTTCACCTCCAACTCCCAATTCCACATACAGGTGTCAATTAGAAATAATTTTTCTCTCCCCTTGCCACATTTGTCCACAAAATGAAAACCACTGGGCTACCTGACACAGCTGTTCCTCCAGGGCACAGGGATGGGGATAACAGAGGTGGTGCACCTGAGGTCTGAGTGGGCACTTCACTACGAGTGTCTTGTGGTGCGCTATACTTTTTCATACTTATGAACTCAAAATTCACTCTCCAGCTGGAAAGCAGTTCCACTGGAAGTAGAAGAGTCCAAGTCCTGTAACAACTTACTGTGTATCTTGGAATCTTTAAAACATTGAGTACATTGAATATTTTTTTTTAATTTTATTTTTATTTTATTTTATTTTATTTTATTTTATTTTATTTTATTTTATTATTTTATTTATTTTTTATTTTATTTTATTTTAATTTGTTTTGTTTTGTTGTTTTGTTTTGTTTTTAAAGTCTCCATGTTATGTTGTGATGTATTGTTACTAATCTAAAAGGGGGTAGTCCCCCAGTTACAGGAGCCTGACACAAAACCTCTGTTACACATCTGCTGTTGTCTTGCAGCCGAGGGGTGATTCCTGCTCCAGTGGGCAAGTAGGTGTAATAAACAATTATTTGCAGTTTCACTGTGTTTTTGCTTGTTCTTTTAATCTAAAACGTAATCAGGTAGCAGGCTGAACGTTAACAAGAAGGAAGCAATTTTTCATACATCTCCTACCTCTGTGGTGCAATTCATTGTCATAGGGTATCATGCAGTCAAAGGTGGAGAACAGGTTAGATTTGGTTAAGTTCATGAACAGTAAAACCACTCATGGCTATTAAATATGATTCGAACGCAGTCCATCATCAGGAAGATGGAACCGTTGGAAGATTTAATGGCATACCCTGGTGTCTCCGTGTATCTCCTGGTTTATATACGCTTCTTCCTCTAGCTGGTCCTAGGGACAGGTTTCTGTTATTGAACAAACTTTGGTTTGACCTGTTTGGCAATTCTTTTGTTTTTATGTCTTCTGAGATTTACTTTTTTAATTCTAGCTGTCGTGAACAACAAAATAAAGCTTCTGATAGTTCCTAGGAAATGTGGGATCTGTCTGAGGAATTTCACAGGGAAAGAGTTCATTCAGAGATGTTAAAAGTTTATGGCAATAATAAACATAAACACAATGTTGAAAGGATCATTTCCTGTTTTTCTTCTGTGTTTTGGTATCATATGACTCTAACATATTTTCAAAACTTTTTTGTTGACTTATTCTTTTACTGATTGTGTCTCTTGGTGCTACAAGCCCTGCATCCCAAAACTTGCAATATGATGTCAGAGAAAGTTGTTAAACTGGTTCTGGTCTTAACATGTTATGATAGTTTAATATTTATTCAAATTTAACACCTCTTTTTCTTTTTTCTTTTTTTCTTTTACATACTTCTGAACAGAAATAATCCCAGATGAATAATTTCAAAAACAGCTTTGTTAAAAGCACGTTTTTCTGTGGAAGGCAGCTTGCCTTTTCATAGGTTTACCTAATTTTACATGTTCTTTTTTTTTTTTCCTATAATTGTTACTGTCTCATGCCAGTGCATTAAGTTTCCTCAAAACTATTATTCTCAGATAGACTAAGAAGCTTTATTGTTTCAGTCTTTAAAATTATGCAAAGTGATATGATCTCAGAGATGTCCAACCAGCTACACGTTAAACCTCTCGTTTTCAATGACTTACAATTTACAATGTCATCAATTCATTACACATACTTTTACTCCTCATTTAATTGTAAGCTTAGGGACATAGCTGTGTGTATTGGCTAGTTTAAGAAACCCAATTTACTAGTTACAAAATTGCAAATTTTATTCAATACCAGTTAGGGTGCTGTCTTGTTAGTGTATTTGATTTAAAGTCTTTCCATCACTTGCTGATTTATGCAGTTTATGTAAATGTATCCCACTGGTAAATAAGACAGAAGAACCAGTAAGAACTGACATGGAAAATGACAAAGTACTCAATACTCTTTTTCCTCAGTGTTCAATGGTAATCTCTTTACCTACACCTTTCAAATACTTGAACATCAAGGCAGGGATTTGGAGGATTAAGACTCTCCAGGTGCAGATGGGATAAGGTTCAGGACTACCTGAGGAATACAAACATACATTGGGACCCAGTGTGACCCCAGAGTTCTGAGAAAACTGGCTAGCATAGTTGCCAAGCTCTTCATCATATTTCAAAACTCATGACAATCAGGTGCAGTCCCATGTGACTGGAAACAGGGAATAATCATGTTCATTTAAAAAAAAAAGAAAAAAAGGAGAACCCTTAGAACTATTGACCAGTCATCCTCTCCTCTGTGACCCATAGGATCATGAAAAGATTCTCCTGGAAAGGATGTCAAAAGACAAAGAGTTGATTAAAGACAATCAACATGGCTTCTCCAAGGGGAAGTTGTGCCTGGTTAATCCAGTGGTCTTCTATGATGAAATGAGTGCATAAATGGACAAGGGGACAGCTGTGAATGTCATCTACCTGGACCTCTGTAAGGCCTCTGCATGGTTCTATGGAGTACCCTTACCTATAAGTTGGAGAAATATGGGTTTGATGGTTGCACTGCTAGAAGAAGAAGAAGACATCATCTGGATCGTTGTATCCAGTATGTTGCAGTCAATGGCTCAGCATTCAAGTAGAAACAAGTACTGTCCCTTGAGATTCCATACCGGGACCAATAGTATTTCATAACTTCATTGATTACATAGACAGTGGGATCAAGCACCCTCAGGATGTTTCAGCAGATGACACCAAGATGAATGGCACTGCTGATATGGTAGAATGAGCGAAAAGGAGGATATGACATTTGGACAGACCTTGACAGGCTCGAGAAGTGAAGGCTGCGTGAAAGTAATGAAGTTCAACAAGGCCAAGTGCTAGGTCCTGCACATGGGTCAAGGCATTCGGCAGAATCAATAGAGATTGAGCGATAAACACAAGAGCAGCCTTAAGGCAAAGGACCTGGGGGTACTGGTGGCTGAGAGCCCGGACATGAGCTGGCAATGTGCACTTTCAGCCCAAAAAGCCCATCATATCCTGGATTACATCAAAAGTAACATGGAGATTAGGGTGACGGAAGTGATTCTCTACTCTGCTATTCTAATTTGAGACCCCATTACGAGTATTGCATCCACCTCTGGGTTTCCCAGCAAGAGGGCCTGTGAGTCTAGAGGAGGCCACAAAAGTGACCAGAGGCCTGGAACACCTCTGATATGAAGATAAGCAGAGAAAGCTGAACCAGAGTTCCACCTGAAAAAGGCTCTGGGGAAACCTTAAAGCCCTTTCCAGTACTTACAGAGGCTAGAAGAGAGCTGCAGAGGGACTTTTGACAAGTGACAGCACAAAGATGAATGGCTTTAAACTGAAAGACGACAAGTTTAGATTAAATAGTAGGAGGAAATTCATCTCTGTGTGGGTGGTGAGGCACCAAAACAATTTGCCCAGAGAAGCTGTGACTGACACATCCCTGGAAATGTCCAAGGCCATGTTGGACAGGGCATTTGAGCAACCTGGTCTAGTGGAAGGTGTCCCTGCCCATGAAAGGAGAGTTGGATTAGATGACCTTTAAACATCCCTTACAACCCAGCATGGTCTGTGATGCTGTGGTTTTAAAAGAACTCTTTAAAATCAAGAAGAAATGTTAAAAATACTGAAATAAGCAGTATTTTCTTTTCAATGAAAGGTTTGTCTTTTTTTAGTCTGGGAGGTTCAGATAAGTGAAAGAACAAGAACAGCAAAAGGTAATCTTTAGGACAATCCCTATGCATTTTTTTAATTGCCTGGTTTAGGGTCTTCAGGCCAGTCAAGATTGGAAGATAGTGACTTTTCATTTTGTGAGAACCACTGTAAATAGAGAAGTTAATCAAGTCATTTTTTGGGTCTGCCTTAATAAAACTTAAAAGGAGAATAGACTTTTTTTAAGATTTGTGTGTTTTAGAGTGTACTATGTAATTACTTTTAAGCATTATTCTTATATTTACCATGATATTACTATTACTTTTGTTATTAATAATATTGTGCGTTGCTTGTATTATAAATAGACAAAGATCACACATAAAACCAATACATTGTATCTTTCTAGTAGCATTATGAAGGATATGAGGAGGGCAAGGTTTTATTTAACAGTGTGATGGAAGATGATGTCTCAGTAATCAGGGCATAAGGTAGTTTAGCTATGAGGATGAATAGACAAGACAGTATATCGGAGACCTTTCCTTAGTCAGGAAGAATCAGCACACTTAGCTAAAGTTTAGGATTAAAACCTTAGAAAAAGGACCTAATGAAAAATGATGCTAAAATTATCAATAGGAATAAGAGAACTGAGATGAGTTCCAAAGTCACTGAGAAGAGAATGATAAACCTGAGGTCTGAATTGGGGCTTATAAAATGTTTGTGGCTTGTTGTTTTGTTTTCTTTTAATGAATAAACTGAGAGTGAGGCCTGGATCAAGATTACAAACTTCAAGTATCTGAGAAGAGAGATAATTCCATTAGTTCAGATTTTGCAACAAAATATAAACAATAGCCATGAAAACCTGACACTTTGGTTTTTGAGAACATTCCAATGATTTAGTTGGCCATGGATTGTTAAATGGTGGAACACCTGAGTGGGCAGAAATATTGGGAGGTTTTTTTGACCATGGTAATATTATGCTGAGAACTAGGCATCCAAAAGGATGCAGACCTGAATCTGCATCTCTTGAATCTTTTTGGAATCAATTTGTACTTTACATTATCCTGAGAAAAGATTGCATCTGTTTATTTCCATGATTAATTTGCTTCCTTTTTTTTTTTTTCTTTTTTTGTTGTGCTAAAACTGATTCTCTAAATGTCTGCTAGTTTTTAGGATGAAACAGCTATTAATTATTCTCTAAACATCCCACTGTGACTGTGGTGACTGCACAGATCTTTGCTGTATCACCCAACTCCTTGTTACTTTTAGGTCCTTTTTTCCCAATGTATTCCTCATCTATTATGAATCACAGAGTATTGGTCCTTGCACTGGATCATTTTTGTCCATGTGTCATAACCTACCTTACTCTGTGATACTCTTCTGGTCCCAGTAGCTAGATTTGAAGTTGTATTCAAGACATTAGTTTTTTCAGGACTTTGTAAAATAGTTTTCTGATATGTGACACATTTTCTGCTTGATTCTCAAGCCCATTCTTAATAATTTTTAACATTATATTTGACATTTGTAATGCCTTCTAGCATTTTCAGAGAGCTCTTTACCAAGAAGCACTAATGTAGAGCCAAGGAATAGTGAGGTTTATGAGGATTGCCTCTTTCCTCCTGTGGTGAGACACAGAAATGATAGGGTAAAAGAGATTGCGTCATTGGCAGCATTAAAGATATTTATTGTATGAAAAGGAATGCGGATGAACAGGAAAAGGTCATTAAAGACTATCAGAGCTCTTACCAAGGTGCAAGTATTATTGGGATTCTCAAGGCTGGATTCAAAGAAGATTAATTCCGTTATAGAATGGATGTAAAGACCTTATTAAATTTCCTTTAGCACAGAAACAGAGGAGAGATGACATTGACTATCAGAAGGAAAGGGAAAAGGATTCTCTTATTTGTTTAAATGCAGAGAAAAAAAGCAATTAAATTTTGCCATCCTAATAAAAATACCAAGCTGTGTATTGGCTTTCCATTGAACTCAGATTCATTCAAGTTTGTGATCTACAAGTCCTGGTGAGTAATGAGTCCTCACACCAATAAGAATTTTTCCCAGCCACAGCCTTCCGTTGCAGTGCTCAACTGCATCAATAAAATTGTCTGATAATAAGAGACATTTAATACTGCCAGAGTCCAAACCTTCAAAGGAGTCACATCCAAAATGACTGGAACCCAATAATGGGGGAGAGGAAAAGAACCTGCCAGCCAACACAAACCCAATAAAAACCCAAACAAACAAAAACCCAAAAAACAACCTCCTCCCCGCAAAAAAACCCCAAGCCATCAAAATTGCTATTTCTGCTATATTCAGAGCTGCATGCAAAGCTTGTTTTATGCTGAAACATTCTGAAACTTTACCTACTTCAATAATTTTTACCTTTACAGCCAATAATCTAGTCTTTAAAAATGATTCTAAAAGCTAGTGGGAAAGAAGATCTGGTTGTCATTGTTTCTTTTGTGAGAGCTTCAGTTTAAGCAATGAAAAATAGTACATTTTTCATTATACTGCTGCTATATTACATACTGGGATTTCATCCTTTTTCTTCCTTCTCTCCAGAACACAGCTATGTCAGAAACGCCAGAATACATTTAGTTAATTAACAAATTCATAGACTACTTCTATCCCATTTCAGTAGTGAAAACATGAGTTGCCTAATTAAGTAGAGCTAAGACTGAATTTTTTCTAATATGACATAGATGCCCTGAAGAAAATCAGTATTTATTGCAGTAATTATCATTTTCTGCTTGGCTGTTTTAAAACCAATCTCAAACACTTTAGTTCTAATGTTAAGCAATTTGTGTTAAGCAATGCCATCAGTAGTACAGCTACTGTGGATGCTAGATAAGCAGACTGGCAGGTAAGATATTATGCAGTATCACATTTAAACTTAGTGGTTATTAGTATTAGTACTTTCTGAAATTGCATGGCTTTTAAATATAAAATGGATTATACTATTACTTGTCCTCTTTTAGCAGATGTATTTAACTTTTTATTTATGAAATATTTGATGGGAAAAATCTCACTGGGGAGATTCTCAGCACTTGAAATCAAGTTTGCTTGTAAGGTGTAGAAGGAATTTTAATAAATGCAGCAAAGGTAATTTGATACATTCTTAGCAATAGCTAAGCCTATGAGAGCATGCTTACTGCCACAAATCAGACTAAAGGCTTTATTCGTGAATGAATCATGTCCCGTTTACCCTCCATTTTTATGTAGTGTAAGTTTAATGGGAATACCTTGTCACGTGTCTTTTGTGTAACAGGTTTCAATATTACACTAGTCCTCTGTGAGTTAAACACGTCTTTTTTTAAACTGTGGGAAAGAAAAAGCCCAGGAAAAAAGGAAAATTAAGGAGATGTAAAGTATGAATAAAATAGAGAGAAAACTCAAATGATTTTGTAAAACTATTTTTGCTGAAAATCACTGAGTTACAAGTCTAATTCTGTTTTTAAATTCTCAGCATTATTTTAGCCCAGGACATTAGGAGAAAGCTTTTGTGATGTCAGGCAACTGCAAGATCTGCACAAGCTGAAACACATGGAGGAGGAAAAGTATCCTCTTTCCTTAGATATCTCAATACTCTTTCATATCTCATTCTTGGTCACCTTTCTCATTTACTTCTAATTTTTTCATTCCTTGTTTTCATGGACTTTTTCATTAAGGATAGATTTGGTATAAATATATCCATTACATTTAGGATTGATAAACACACAATCAAACATATAATTATGTGATTCTCTTTGTCTGATTTCTTTCTATGTTTCAGTTTTTTTTTTTTTTTTTTTTTTTTTTGCAAGAGAGTT
>JAWWTY010000088.1:1705253-1717402 GCA_035222235.1 Margarornis squamiger
TTATTTTCTAGGCAGCAAGTCACCTCCATATGTGGCTTTATGCTCCCCATTTCCATATGAGCTCTTTTATCCTCCATGTTGCTTTTCTTTTGTGTTCCTTCCAGACTGGACTCCTTCTGCCCCAGAGGGGTCCTCTACCTGCCATTTGCATCTGGACCATAAATATTTTATATGACCCACAATGCTTTATGCATATTTTAACTGAACAATACCATTTTGTAAATTGTCTGTCAATATGATGTATGCCTGATTACTGCCATGAAAAGTGTGTTTGGTATTACAATAATATCAAAATATCAATTGTCCCTCAAAATTCAGTCCATTTTCCTGCCAGTGCTAAGAAAAGTAAAAATAGGTCTTAAATTTTGAAGCTGAGTTCTGAGGAGATGTGACAAACTGTGACAGTTTCCAGGAGTATACATAAATATGCATAGTTGTTCTACTGAGTCTTGCTGCCAGGCGGAATGGGCAGCTCTCATTAGCTCCAACTTGGGAGTATAAAAGGTAAACGTCCAAAATGAACTTATGTCTGTTTGCTGTGATGAGAAGTTTAAGAGCTCAGACTGTGTTAAATACTTGTAAGCAATGTTCAAAAAAATAGTGTGAACTGTCATACAAAAGAAGTATCAATTCTTTCATAGCTATTTAGCAATTCATGTATCCACCGAACTGTTGCCTTTAAGCACCACAGTTTCTTGTGCAATGCTACCTTAAGGTCTAGTAAAATAGTGTTAAATGGGTTTATGCAATTGAAAATAAATGGACTGCCAGTTTGAGAGGCATCAAGTATTGCTAAACATTTCACTTGTGCATCGGTAAACAGTTTTTTATGTGATCACTGGGACTGCATGAATGTGTGCCCATTTCTGGCACAAGTGGTGCATATGGTAGGACCTGAGGACCTGAACTGTATCTTTTAGGAAAGAAATTAAAGAGAAGGCCCTCAGTCAGGTTTTTACTATGATTCCCAGCCTTTCCACAGTCTCATTCTGAGAATTACTTAAAGGGACACCTTGATAAATAGGTGTTAGGACCATATGGAAAACTCTGCTTCTATTTAAAGAGATCTGCTAGAAGACATGAAAGAATCTCGTAAGACTGGTATTATCTATTCCTTAAAAACCTTTCCTCCACACTGTTAAAGAAAATAACCCCCCAAATTCCCCAGAAAAAGAACAAACAAGAAAATAATTGTTCTCATTGTTAATATAAATTGTTCTGCCCTCAATCATACAAGCATGATGATTATACTGTATGATTTTTAGCAGATCCTTGTAAAAGACCTCATTCTTTTTAAAGTGGATTCACTGAATTTAGGGAAATTTCACATAGTGCTGTAACTACACTAACAGTCTGTTGTAGGGAATTTTTACTGTAGTTATAATCCTCAAAGCACCCTGTGTCAATTAGCTGAAAAACATTCACTTTCTCCTGTCAGAACGCTATGTCCTTCTTATATTGTTGCATTTAAAACAGATATGATAGCAAAATAATTTTATATGCTGTACTTTAACTACACAACACATACCTGTGTTCTTCCTGGTACTAAATTTGTGTTGAAAAGTCACTGGGTTGTTATGTGGGCGTTCATACTGCATTTTTAAGTGCATTGATTAATTTTACGTTCTTTATATCATAAATCAAGGTAATAAGGAAAATTTTCAAATGTGTCACTGCAAATATATCTTTCACATTGCCTTTGTTCTATTTATAACCTTGTTTTTCTGTACATAAATTGTTCTTATATACTGTAGGGTAGCTGATATATTGTAATGGGTGCAGAGCTGTAAAAGTCCCTCTTGACACCCTTTACATGGTCAGATTATCACTGTGTTCTCCGATTCAGCTAGATATGTTCAAGGATCTTCTCTGGTCTGAAAGGTCAGCTGCTTTTAGTTGTGCACTGGCAGAATACTAATACTGCCCTTATTCAAATTACCTTCTACAGTACTTATTAAATTGATGGCCTTGTGCTCTAATTTAATACTGTCGTCGTTCAGAGGCAGGTCGCAGCTGCACTCTGTGCAGAATTAGGTGGTGCTGAGGCAAAGTTCAAGCAGAAACCATAGTTTTGGGCTGCGTTTTCCCACTAAATTAGCAGTCAGATGCGGTGTATAATTAATTAGCACAAACCAGGGAAAGCTTGTCATTTAATAAGCCTTTCTTATTTCGACATTACACAAACAGTGGGAATTGATCCATTAAGTGCCTAGCTATTAATGTTGTTTAATGTATGTCTGGTTGTTAAATTGAGATGTCTAGTTACATACATTCAGTATTTAAGAGCTTCTTACAGATTGTCTACTGTTTGCTGAGATTTTAAGTCATGTTCTGCAAATCAATAATGGCTTCATTAATGAATTTGAACATTGCTGGTTCAGATAAACAGATCTGAGCTGCATAGAAAAGAAATTATGTCTGATATTGTGGTAGTCAAGACAGCATGATATTAATTTTGTTGTCCTAAATATTAAATATTCTGCTTATATCATGCTGCTTATGCTCTACATTGCAGCCTTCTTTTTCCCTATAATCCTTGTTCATAATTGCCTGAGGCATTGTATAACTTCATCTCTTCAGAGTCCTACGTGGTATTAAATATGCAAAATAATACATTTCAACAACCACTTGAAGATGTCTGCAGGAGCACAGAGGATTCTAGTCCTTAAAAAAAAAAATAAAAAAATGAAAGGGCAGTATTTGAATCACCCTTATTTCTTGACAACTGTATTTCTGTACTGGAAATAGCTGTGCTCAGCTTAGTCTTATTCTAAAATCTCAAGGTTTTAATATTCTATATATACTCCAAGCAAAATGTTTATAGAAAAAATGTATATTGGCAATGAATCATAAGACTAACAGCTGAATATAATAAGAAATCTTGTCTGTTTTGCTCCCGTATGTTTATTCCATGTGGGAAGTGAGGAAACATGGTATTTTATACTGGGGCCCTGTAGGCGGAACACAGTGATCTTGCTTATTTGAAATAAATGACTCACAATAAACCTAAACTAAAGTCTCAAAACCAGGAAATACTCCCAAAAATTCCTTCCTGACAGCAGAAATAAATACTGTACTCTCTTAACAGTCTCTCTCTGGGTCTTAGTTGATTCTGCAGTTTCTCCAACAGATCCTTCAGTCTGTTTTGTCTGGGTCTTTCATTAGAATTTCAAATATTCCATTGCTGTTGTGGCAGAGTTAGCCTATTTAACATTAAACCTCCAATTGTAACCAAGAAGAAAAGTCCTAAGCAGGTAAAACTCAATAAGTATTTTCTCATGAAAAGGGAAGAATTCTGTTGTGGGTGCAACACCCAGATTACATGTGGTTTTAGGCACAGCTGGAAGAATAGAGAGTTCAGTGTCAGACCTGAAGCCTGATGAATCACCACTGTATCTGCTCCTGGGTGTGCCAACACTGGCTGAGGTCTGTGCACAGCATAGGGCAACAAATCCAAAGGAGACAGCTGTGTGCCTAAAGTCAATGAAATGGGTTCAAAATTTGTACTTATATACACATCTTTGTTTTGCAAAAACCCCAACATGAAATTAACAAACATTTCCTCAAATATATTTTATGTTACCTTCATTAATGTTGTGTTTGAGAAAATTAACTTTAATTTATGGTGATGGATGTTGAAAAGAGTGAGCTATAATCACCTGGTTATTGTAAACAGTTTTTCATGCATTAAGTGCTAAGCGTGGCATCTTTCACTCACTTGTAGTATGCTGCAGATGCTATAGTCAGATGTTTTCTGGATTGTGGGTTGACAGTGTGATCAGGAGTGAGGAAGGATAGTGCATACCTGACAGCTGATAAATGAACCCAGTACCCTCCAGACTGCTCATTGTCCCTCAGAATGAAAGGCAAGCAGCTGCCTTCTGCACCATTCTCTTGAATACCTGCTTGATAGGGTAAATTAAGCCTGGTATGTGAGATTAGATCACCTCCTCAGAAAATTTCAAGGCTTCTAAGCAGAATAAAAACTGAATAAAAATAACATTCTTCACGCCTGTGTATAATAAAAGGCTCAAATGAGATAAATTGAAGGAGCTGACAACACTGTTGATGCTCTATTGTTTCCATTTGGCTACAAAACAAATGAGACAGCAGTACATTGATATACAGGGTGAAGGCCTATATGCTGAGATAGATACTCTTTTTTAACAAAAAAAGTATACATATTTCATATGTCCTGGTTTTAAAACCTTTTGCAATGTTTGCGATAAAATGTACTGCAGATTTATGTGTTCAAAAACATTCTTGACAGCTATGGAAATAGTGTAGTGTGACAACTCCTCATCTTAGCTAAGGCAAACAAACAAGTCCAAATTGACTGAAACTTAAAATCTTTCCTAATCCTGGGGATGTGATGGCAGCTTGTTTGCACTGGCATCCAAAAGCTACACTATTGTCAAAAAATGTGGCAAAGCTGAGCTAGCTTTGACTGAACTGACCTCAAATCTGATGTGAACAGCTGTGTGGGGAGAGACATGGAAGATTGTGGAGGGAGACAGTCTACACTCTTGTTTGATCTTCAGTCAGTATTATGTGTAAGTACAGTATTTAGATGCCTGAGGAGATGATAAATCATCAGTTATAAAAGGAAGTAAGAGCCTTCTCTATTTCATACTGTCTGTTTGCTCCAGATGAGGGTCTCACCATGGTGGGCACTGCACAAAGGCAGAACAAATAACGTTCATGTAAAGATTAAAGACTTCTTTATCCAAGCTAGACAAACCATACAGTTTTTGATTGACTCACAGATAGTTCTGGTTCCTCTTATCTGGTTTAAGTAAGTGTTATTTGTCAAGAAAGTCAAGAAAGAAAGTTGTGAGACCTCACTCATAGGACAGGTATGTATATTACAGGTAAAAATGATATTTAGTGGAAAACTATGAATTTTGTACTGAAGAGGCCATATGCTTGCACAACATGTCTCATCTCTGAGGGGCAGTTAGAGGCTTCTTTGCAGAATGTGGTCAGTCAGGCCTAGTCTCCAGCAGAAACATGAAGTTTATCACAGCTGCTAGACAGTTTATTGTTTCAATCTGGGGATCAGTCAGTGTTTCAGTGCCTAATGACCATTGCTGGAGACCTGATTTGGAGTATCTTTAGCACCCAGATCAATGTAATACAACTGATGTGCTGCAGTGGCATCACTCAATTTTAAGAAGAAGAATGCTTACATTTCCTTTCCTTGAGCAAAAACGACTGCCTCTATCACTTGATCTCACCACTACACTGCAGGCGCAAGTTTCTTTATAATGATAGTATTTGCATTTATTTGGCTTTTGTTGTAAAGAATGACATATTTGTATAACATTTCACTTCAACAACTGAAGCAAAGAGATTAAAACCAGACTGAGGCTGCACAGTAAAACAGCTGCATGTGACGTATTCTCCCCCATCTGACTCACAGGTGTGGAAAATTTGCAAAGCTGTTGAATAAGCCTGGGGTCAGGATTCAAGATGCTGTCCTTCTAGGTGGGCCCAGTGTATCATGAGGCATAACAGAGAGGGGACAGCCACAGGAGCCATGCTTTCAAGGGATGCTCTGCCAAGCCCAGCAGGAAGAAGACAGAACAGCAAGTGAAAATATAGGGAACTGAGCAAGAGCTGTACAGACTGGAGGTACATGGTGTAGCTATTCCTGGGTATTTTCTTGAGGGACATCATGTCAAACCTATGCGTAAAGGAGGGGATTTGGCATATGTGTCTATAATGATGAATATAATTTCCTGTTCCAGAGACATAGTGGATAGAGAACACAGTGCAGAGAATAATGGCACTGTAAAAATGGTATGAATGTTTTGAGAAAAGGTGGGATTTTTCATTAGAATTGAAAAGAAAGGGAAATTTTTTTTCTTCTAGAGTCTCCTTCATGGTGACCTACATTTCCTGCATAAATAAACACTTGCAGAAACCCTTGAAAGAAAGAAAATGCAAAGGTAAGCAGTATACACTATTTACTCTTCTGATTTTTTTTTTAATTAGGCTTCTTGAATTGTTTTGGTTTCATTTCTTCTGACTGAACTAGCTATAGTGTGATATCATTTGAGCAGTTTCTGAGAGCTTACTTATCCTTTCAGTTTGGTGCTTTTGTCCATTGCAGCTCATAATGGTATGAAAAGTCACATTTACTCTACCCTTGTGCAGCTGGAAGCATAAAGTGTCTTGTCTTTCCAAAGCTACTCTGTGGGTTCAGTTAGGATTGTTCAGCCTTGTTCAGCACGCTGGCAGTAGCTGTTTAATCTTCTAGGTCAGTGATAGTCAACCCTTAGCAGCTGGAGACTTCAAATGGAAAATTTTAAGAGATTTGAGATGCATGTATGTGTTGTCAACAGGTTGCACCTGAGTGCATGAAATCCATTGCACACCTCAGTGAAAACTCAACAACAATTCTACAAGGGAAGATTGCATGTCAGGGTTTGGTGATAGCCTTATGTAGAAAGGAAAATTTCGTTTAAGTTTCCTACAAATCAGTATTTCAGTCATGAAGGGAGTCCTGTCCAATAAGATCCCTGAGCCTTGGTAGGCTTCTATTAGTGTCAGTGCGCTGCAAATCCTAGCTGTTGGAAAAGAGCTCAGATTATATTTTTTTAATTTATTATGCATGTATTTAGTACCGTTGAGTACATATAAATAATATCTTGAAAGGGATTATTTAAAATTATGTGTTATTTATCCATAAAAATAAGTAAGATTAACTTTTGCATTATTTTAACTGTCTTTTTCAGGTGGTCTATTAATATGAAATAAGTATTTGTGTTTTAAAAGAATTAAATTCTAAAAAAAAGTTTTATTAATTTGTGATATTTGGAAAACAATTTATTTGCCATATTTTAATGTCTCATGTGCTCTAATAATGTTACATGACTAAACCTCAGTTGCCTGCCAAACCCAAAGTCAAGCACAGCAGAAGATTAAAAAAAAAAAAAGGTGATAAAAAATGGAAAGAAACAGTAGAGAAGAGTATAAATCAGAACAAGCAAGAGTCGTAATAAACAGTTTATTCATGATTGATTCACATGTTCATTGATATCACATATAACCTGTAGATGAATGGAGATCCAAATTCATTCTGTACCACTCAGTATATAAAAAGCAGTTAAATCTGCCTGTATAAATCTCACTGATGTTGCACTCTGTCACAAAGCAAGTATTTTGCATAATTAGCCTGGATACTCAACCGCATTTTTCAAGAGCCAGATAGTTCACTGCCCTCACTGCAATGGGATGACACCAACTATAATAGGAGCTCCTGGCTGCTTTGCAGTCTTTGTAATTAGTCCTTTTTTTTATTTGCCTAAGTATGGATTCAGAAGTCTAATTTTAGGCATGTCTTTTTAAATTTTTTTTTTTTTTTTTTTTTTTTTAGTTATTTGTCTCCTATTAAATATTACAGTGATATTTATCTGAATAGTCATTCTCATCTCTCTACAGCTTATTCTTTTTTCAAAACTTAGTTTCCAAAATACCCGCTGTACTAGAATTTCACTGCAGTGTCCAAAAGAAAAAGGATATGCAGCCCAGTCCTTAGATTTAAGCTGAAATGATCAAATTGTTAGATCATACAGTTATGCTAAATTTTCTCGGAACAGCTTTTGACCCAGTTTTGCAGTCTTCAGATTTCCGGCCTGTAGTGCAAACAGTCCAGTTCTTTATTATGATCTTGGGATAAGGCGGATACATATAATATTCCTGTTCAGAGCAAAACTCCATATTTTATATCATTTGGGACTGTATGTAATAATGAGAAAATTATTTAGTTTTAAGACAGACTGTTTTCTACATTTCTGTATCTAAGTTTTCTGAATGTTAACTAGTAAAGCTCTACCAGCCAAAAATCTGTAATACTGATTTGTGCAGAGTAAAAATAAAAAAAAAAAAAAAAATAAAAAAAAAATAAAAATTAATACAGTTGCTGCTTCAGGGTGGATACTAACAGTCAATAGGGTCAGTCGGAATATGTCTTTTTCCTTAGATACTCCTGTTGTCTGATACACTGGGCACTGATGGGAGCTGCAGGCAACATTCTGAACTTAATGGTACAGTGGTCTGATTTAGTGTGACAAAGTCTTTCTTATCGACAGCTGAGATCACCCAAGGCATTCCGGTTTTAAATAAATTAAAGGAACCTTCTTGTTCGAGTGAAAAGACAAACTTTCCTTTCTAATATGAAAGATTTTAAATTTTAGGTTCTGTTAGTTTTAAGTAAGAAAACTTTTTTCTGTTCCAGACATCTTTGGAGATGTTCTCAGGTAAGCCTGAAGTAAATTAGCTACTGCCACCAAAATTTTTTTTATGAAATTTTAACTAGAAAGGGTGGGGTTTTCTATTTCAAACTGCAACTTTTAAACCTTGTTGGGAGAGGAAGAAGTCAACGTATATCAAATCATATTAATCTGTTGTCTGGAACTGTGAACTATTTAGAGCTTTTAAAATCTATAAAATTAAACAAAGTCTTGGAGGTGAAGGTGAGGTGTGTTTTGGTCATTCATAACCTTTAGTAATATTTTTGACATTTCCTGTTCAAAGAGTAGTCAAATAGTAGAAAGAAATTCACTTACTAAATATTTAACATTACCAGTAACAATTTATTCCATCAAAGACAGTAAACTTGGTTGCCATGTAATGTGTATTTTTTTTTTTTTGTAAATAACTAGCCTATATCTCAATAAATACAATGATGAACTTTTTATCCTTCTTTTCCCCCACTGATTACTCTTTTTTTTTTTTTTTTTAATGTAAGACAATGCAGTATCTCACAATTGTAAGAATGTAAGATTTTTTCCACTGAATTCACATTAAAATGCCTTTCTTCTATATCTATGGTACTGTTATTGAAAATATGACATCATCATTTAAAACAAGTCAGAAGACTTTCTAAATATCTGTAATTGGGGGGGAGACAAGGATGCTGAAAATTCGCATAAAGGATTTTTACATACTTAGAACCTAAAATAAGGAGTAATTAACTGTTCCAAATATCCTCCCACTTATAATAATAGGATGTCTTCAGTCAAATTTGCAAAATTTATTTTATTTTGCTAATTGATTGGTATATTCATCATTCAGTGAGATATTAGGTAGAACTGGATTCTAAATTACTTTTTGTCTGATAAACCCTCCAATTAATTCTTCTCACACTATTTTCCTGGTGACATCTGAACTTCTTTCATTATATAAAACACATCTTGAATAAGACATTGCTGAATAATAAGCAGGGATCCTAACATTCAAAATTAGAACCCCTGACAAAGTCAAATGCATTCTCATTTAGACAGTGACCTCACCTAATGTCATTTTCAGTGTATCATAGTGAAGGGTAGTATATACTCTTCCCCTTTTTGCCCACCTACCCTTAAGTTAGAAGTTTTAAAGGGAAAAAATAGAAGCATTTGTACATACTGTTGGTTATATGGTCTCACATACTAAAGCCTTATTAGAACCTAGAATACTTACGATTGTTATATTTTTATTCAATATTGTCTGACAATTTCCCCCCCTTTTTGTGTTATTAATCTGTCTTCTTAGAAGAGTATTTTTTTATTTGGGTAAGTAGACATTTAACGTACATTAAAATGTACGTTAAATGATGTACTGTATTCCATTTGCTTACAATTTGCATTTTTCTTAATACATCAGCCAGACTTTTTTTACATAGATAGCATTTCATAAACCAGAGAACACTGATGATATCTGATTTAACTGACTTGCTAATACAAGGAGCAGATCATTTTAAATGGACCTTACATCTTTATAGGATGTTAGAAATGAAGACATTACTTCAAAATGTAGGTAATTATAGCCTTTTTTTTTTTATCAGTGCTATTTTCTGAGGTATTATCATAAGATAGCACTTTAGTATTAAGCAGGACCTTAGAGTGGCAATAAATCAGTCCAACTGAGTCATCATTGTCCAAAGCATCTGAACTACTGAAATGCTGTGGATCCTACAGAGAGTGTGAAATCACTTGACCCTTGGCATTAACCTTTACTGAATGAATAGACACTGCTTTCCACATTGTGGAACAAAAGCAGAATAGTATTGATTAAACACCACGTTCACTTGATATTAAATACTGGCTGAACTCACTTCTTGCTTTCCAGCTCCAGTGGGAGAAACCCAGAGAGTTGCTGTGTCTCAGGAGAATGGATGTTTGTAATTCAGAGCAATGTGTTTTCCTGCAAAGTTTACTTTTTTTTCCCCTCCTTGGATCAATAACTGGCAGCCATGATCAGCCATGAGTATGTATTGTCAATTCTGACCTGTGTACTTTATCACTTGGGGTGAGAGGTCACAGTGCTGTGACTAATAATGCAGTCATCCAAGGCATGAATAGTTTCCTGCCTGTAATGTAAGCATTTATATATATATATACATATATACGTATTTTATCACTCTGCTTTATTATAAATCTTGTTTATCAAACCTCTTGGGTATTTGCTTTGAATTTCAGATGAATCTGCTGTATGGCATCCTATTTACAAAAGCTCTTAGAGGTTTACTAAATGGTTTTTGCTCTTGGCAGAAATGTGAGTTCCCAGGAACTTGGAAGTATCAAAGTGTGAATCTTGGGAATTAATTCTCTACCAATGTTATGGAAGAAAGCTGTTGCTTCATTTGATAAGTGAGGAAACGGAAGAAATGAAATCAGGAGAAGAATAAACAGAAGAATTCTTTCAGTAAATTCTCCTGTGTTTTGTTAGGACAGATTCTGCTCTTGTGCATATGTGTAAGCCCAGAGTATCTCAGAAACCTGTCTCTGTAGTGAATAAGTATTTCCCTAGCACTGATGAATCAATGCATAAAAGGTTGACAGTGAAGAAAATGTGAAACACAACATAATGAATAGAAGCAACTGCAGCAGCATCACTGTCTACAAGCAGATGACCATTCCTTCTTGAAACTGCATTCTAAAAACTTGCTTGAATTTAATTGGTTTTTAAACCAAAAAAGATCTGACTTAAGCTCCTCACATAATTACATATTTTAAAAGCAGGATTTATACAATTATTTTGGGAAAGCTCACCACAAATTAGGATCTAAATAGTAAGCCTGGGATTCTGTTTTATTGCAGTTCAAAATATTTTATAATATTGAAAGCCAGTGGGATTTAATTACTTTTCGCAATTGTTTTTGTCTTGATGAGTTTGTGTTCTGCCTTGCTCAGCTTTCAGATTCCTAGCTGTGTAAGTTGTGACTATAACCCATGCAGCTTTCTGGGTGGATATCAGCATCTAATTTGTGGAGTATACAATAAGATACATAAGACTCCATGCATAACTATCATGTTTTTAAAAAATAATATTTAAAGAGTGAAGAAAATGGTCAGCACTACCATATAAATAACAAAATTTTCATCTGCAAAATCATCCAAAGATTAAAAAAAAGAGGCAAAAAGGAAAATCTATAGTCTGGTTTAATCATACAGAAATGTCAATTTTTTTATTAGAAAACAAAGACATTGAACTTCAGTAGTAGTAGTAATAATAACAGCAACAAAATTTCTGTTGGAATCTTATAAAAAAACTTAAGAGTCAAAAGAATAGAAAATTTCTGTAGCAGAGTATCCACCAACACTAATCCAGGAGCCTACTACCTTAGGACTTTACAGAGAATTTGTGTAATGTAGATTCATTGTGCAACTGGGCAACTGTTTTATCACACTGACAGGAAGGACTTCAGCTGGTCTATGGAATTGCAGCACAAACTTTTCACTTTTTTTTTGGTCTCTTTTATTCTTTGTCTTGCAGATTTTCTTGTTCACCCAAATAACATCTGAAAAACAAAAAAAGGCTTGAGTATGACATTCCTTGCATGAACACCATTTACCTTTACTCATGTGATGAAAAAAATGTAAGAAACAAACCCAAAACTATTTAATGGTCCTTAGATATAAAATCCTAAACTCTCTGCCTTGAAGTGGCTTCTCTCCACACCGTGTAGTGCTTTTCTTTATGTATCCAAAGGGAGTTTCACTGAGTGGACATTGTTCATGTAGACTTCTTGAACTGTCTTTTTATTAAGCTTGTGTTGTAAGGGCTTTTCCTCCTCTGAAGTGATCTTCAGCTATGCAGCAAATACTTTGCATGTAATAACTGTATGGATGTACTGTCTGCCACACTTCCTGGAATAGCGT
>JAWWTY010000088.1:1762172-1774183 GCA_035222235.1 Margarornis squamiger
CATTTAAAACATAATAATTACTATTCTAATACATAAAAGTATTATCTATTCTAACGGAACTGTATAACTGGGGAAAAGTCGTTGAATCATGAGGGGGGCTCTCTATTTTTGGTGTTCTTATCACGTCCGGCAGGTCACTTGGGGTTTCTGGTTTTATTTACTTCTCTGTTGTGGCTTCTCGTACCCCGAAAGGTCCAGATGTCTGAGACACTGTTACAGGAAACTTAGGGTTGAGCCAGTAAGGAAACCTTGTCTGTGTCAGCATGGTGTATGTAGCTGTGAAGGGGTCTCGGTCCTGGCTCAGGTGGTGCAAGTGTGACTGCCAGAGTGGCTCCTGGATTGTCAGACAGGAAAGCTTCCATAATAACAGGCAAGAACTTGGAGTTTTCTAGAGAGAAGTAGAAGCACATTTAGCTTGGGAAGTCTAGATGGTTTGGGGATGGGCAAGTGCCAAGGTGCTGAGGTGGTGTCCATATGGAGATATTTTGTGATCTAACCACAGTTGCTGTTCTACACTCAAAGAGTATAAGCTATAAACTTTGTTAACTGCTCACAGGAACACTCAGGCCATGGAGGTAAGGCTTCATGTTACTTTTTATCTATCAGTTTTGAGATTCTTGTAAGATTATGGGAAAAAGTGTTCTTGAGACTGGTGGTTGTTGCGGAAGATTTCAATTTTCATAATACATTTTAGTTGTAGCATATTTCACTAATAAAGAGAGCAGTGTGCTTATATATCAGACGATATAAGGTATTTGTTCCACATATTTTTGCAATTATATTTTAATTTTCAAATGTTTATATCAGAGTTGTTCTCTTTTATATGATCTCCTCATCACCTGTCTCTGGACAAACAGTGACTTTGTCCAATCTAGAACAATGAAAAAGATGTTATGGTTTGAATCAGACTGAAATAATGATCTCCCAGGATTCTAGAAGTATTTTTATGATAGCACTGCATACTTAAAAACCTTGTTTCCCAATATCAGTTTCTGTGTACTCAACATAGTATGGAATTTTATCTTACCTTTCATATCCCTGTATTTAGCTGCAAGTGTTGGTGACTGACATCAGTTTCTAATTAGGCAGGCATTCAGTTTCCTCTCTTCCCTTTTTTGCCAAAATGTCAGCAGATGGTGACCCATGTTTCATTGATGTGTTCCTGGATTTTCATACTACTAATTATAGGCTGAAGTTTGAGTTTGTATCCTTATACAGGCCATTTTCAACTGAGCCATTGGTTTATGGTTTCCATGGGATCATGAAAAGTAACATGATTTAACTAGCACTTCTCTGCAGACTGCATAATGCAGGCCATTATTGGATAAATTGTGATTAAGGAAAGTTTGATGTCATTATTAGCTATAGAATCTTCTAGTGAAGCTACCACATGAAAGTTAAGTAATAATCAATTACTTTTTTTTTTATGTTATTTTTTATTTTTTCCATGTCCTTTCATAGGGCTGGGAGCACCTTGTGAAATCATGCAGGGAGCTCAGGTCTTGAGAGTCAGCAGCCACTGTAATTTCTGGCTTGTTAAACTTTCTGCAAGGTCTCTTAATTTATTTTGGTGTTTACTGTGGTTAATGTACCCTGCGTCTAGAACAAGTCTGTAACTTTTTATCCTATTTACTTGGAGAACAGTGTTCCTTTCCTCCCCTCCCCACAGAAACTGTTAATAAATTTGAAAATGGTTTTCATGAGACCCTTCACTTTCTTTCTCTTTAAATGTAGCAGTTTCTGTTCATTACATATTTCTTCACAGACTATATTTTATACGCCCCTGCTATTTTTCATTCATGTTTTCTGGACTTTATGTGTAGTTAATTTTTTCTAGAAATACACTTTAATCAACCTCAAACCTTGCCTGGCAGAAAAGGGAAAAAAGAAGGTTATTTCAGATACTCTAGTTTTTTCCTAGTCTTTATAAAACATAAGTCAGCATCATGTTGTTTTTTGGGGTTTTTTTTACAATTGGAAAACATTGCCTTTTTAAGATTCATTATTATTCACAAAAAGGTTCTAATCTTTTCCTGCTGAATATTTTGCCTACCAACTGCTTCCCAGATCACATAGCTGATTTTTATTTTTTTTTTGCCCCTCTGTGGCTATAACATTTTGCTCCTATTGAAAAGGAATATACCTTTTCAGACTATGTCTCCAGTTTGTCAAGATCTTTCAAAATTGTAAAATCATCATAAAAGATGCTAGTAAGCCTTGCCACTCTAGTGCATTCTACAAATGTATTACATATACCTTTGATTTAATTACATAGATATTCCCAATATTACACAGTACATGTGTAACATTTTTTCTTGACATTTCTTGGATTAAATCTACATTCACATTGCAGTATTTGGATCCACACATTTATAAAAGTTTATTTCCTTCTAAAATCTATCTCTGACAATATATGTTTATTGTCTACTTCATAACAATTCTTCCTGCATTTCAGACAGTCCTTTTTCTCTGTTTGATCAATGTTTGAGTGTGCATGCCTAGCATGAGCACATTCCTGTCTTAGACCTTCAAATTTTAATCTTTAAAGTAAATGTTCTTTGTATATAATTTCAATTTTTTTCTTTGTCAACACTTAGAGGATGATTTTGTCCTCCATTATTTAGCAAGAGGCTTTTTTTTTTTTTGCTTTAAAAGAAAAACCCTGTATAGTATTGAGAATTTCCAAACAAAGCAGATGATATTTATTGATACCTTTAATTATTTTCTGCAAGATTTCATCACAAACAGTGTGTTTGGCAGTCAGAGTTCACATTATTTTCCTGAAATTGATGAATCTTTAAAAAAGCTATTTAAATATGTACAGCTGTTAAGCAGATTATCAGGATATTAACCATGCTTCTGTAAATATTCTGGAGTGTACTGGCAAATATCCTATATCTCTCAGATTTGTATCCCATTTCCAACAGAAAGATTTAAAGGTGAAAGAAATCCTTGTGTATTCCTGTGTGCACTAACTTTATTAAGGTTTTTTAAGCAGTCATAACCTATAACTTTTGTTAATTTTAAGCTAACAAAGGCATGCCATAACTAATGGTGGAAAACATATTACTCTTTTGAGATGTAGCACCAGCTTGTTTTATTTTAAAATGGGTTAACAACTAACTTCTGTTACATTTTGTGACATACAGACTACCAGATTCATATTTTTATGGGAAAATTGCAGTCTATATCTTCTTTGTGAGTCATCCATAGAAGTCTGATTAAATGTGTACTAGCATTGTACCTAACACTCAGGCATCTTTAATGCCTTCTATTTCCAGTCGTTATTAAAATTTGCATCTCACAGCTTTTCATTATGGGCATGTGCTCATACTGTCAGGGTCATTACCAGTCCAAGTGGCTAGAATAAGCATAATCTTGACATAAATTAGCCTAAAAAATTGTTGCACTTTGCCTATATTCACTAAGACAAATACATTAAGTATGGTCACAGACTTATTGAGGTCTATATGTATACTTAATGATGAATTCCCCTCAGCCTCTCAGCCTTGGTGTTTTTTGTTTTTTGTTTTTTTCCCGTCTTGTATAGTACTTACATTACTGCTTGTTTAGCTCAAGAATAGAAACTGCTGTTTTCCTGCTGTTCAAAAATTCTTGTCATATTCTTTCACTTTCATTTTGCCACTGCAGAATCTTAACACCTTTGTGTTCCTCATATTTCTCAAAACTCAATGTATTTATTGTGAATTACCTTGAGTGTTGAATAGAAACCAGACAGCAATCTCCAGAATAACTTAAAAGAGTACAGGCCAAACATAAATGGGTATTCTGATTTTTGTAAGACCTGTGTGAACCAGGCTGACACATCAAATATGAAAAAAACCAACATGTCAATAACTGTCGCAAAAAAATGCTGTACTTTTTAAGTTCAGTTACATGTTCTTTTTATGCAGTAAGAGATTCTTCCTTTGTGTGTCCTTTTGTTTTTAACAGTTTACCCAGTCTAGGATGTCTATTACATTATGTAGTCTGGTGTTCCTGGGATCCCCAGAGGTGGAGACTTCTCCAGGCAACCTTTTCCAATGTTTAGAATATTTTATAATAATAATAATTAGAATAATTAGAATTATAGTATTTAGAATATTTTTTCTTTTGTTTGAATTTAAGTTTTCTATATTGTGCCTATTGCATCTTACCCATTTTCTTGGCACCACTGGAAAGAGTCTGGGTCTGTCTTCTTTACTCCCCTGTTAGGTATTTATACAGATATGCAAAATCCTTCTGAGCCTCCATTTCTTCAGGACGAACAGTCCCAGCTCTCTCAGGCTCCCTGTATATGTCAGATGCTCTAATGACCTAATAATTTACGTGGCCCTTTTCTTCTTAGAATTTCATCCTTTCTCATGTATTTTAATTTTTAAATATCCTGTTAACTCACTATATTTCTTTCATTGTCCACACTTTTTTTTCTTGATAAGGGCTTTTTAATCCAGTGAATTGTATATGTACAGATCTTCTCTTTAGCCATATTAGATGGAAAGAATGCATAAGAAGAATTGATAAAGTCCTGTGCTGAATTTCATAAACACCTTTTTTTCTTAGCTGAGATGTATTGCCTCAGCTGTATTCCCCAACTGTTACTGCTGAAGATATGTTACAAAATTTTCCTCAAAACACACCTATTGAAATAGCTATCTGCTCAGTAAAGACTTTCTTTGGGGAATGAAGCTAAATTTTGTCAATGACATTGTACTGGGTTCTTCCTACATCCTTTTAATTGTCTTGGACAGAATGTCTACCAGGGTAGCCCCAGGGCTGACACCACTACACTAGATAGCAGCCAGCCCTTCTTTCCCCTGCCACTTCACAATGTTGCCTGAATTCTTCTCCTCTTTCCCTGTTTTAAACAATTTCTTTGAGAACATCAGACCTACTTTTTGCCTACAGCAGCTGAAAACTATCCCAATGAGACCTCCTTTCTCCTTCATTGATGGTTTGTGTTGGTTTGAGTAGAATCAAGCTATAACAATATTGTACATTTTTGAAACTGCCTCTGAAATACTTATGGTAGAGAAATGTTTTTGGCAATGTTTATAGAATTGTGAGATAAAACTGAGCTTAAAAACTAGGCTTGTAATAGCATGACAGATTTCTACTTATTTTGCTAAGCATAAAAACTGAGAAAAATAAATCAGCTTCCCAAAAGGTTTGGTAAAATATTTATTTCAGGGGCCTTTTATGTTTAAATATGTATAACTTCTATAGAGAACTTTGAGAAGTAGCACAGTAACAAATTTTTCAACTCTCATTAATTCCACCATGCTGTACATTACTATTTTAAAAATATATACAGGATCAAAGCTGTTTGTCAAGCCATATGAAATAATACAGTGGTTTGACTCCTTAATTGAGGCAATTGGTTTATTTCCAATGCCAAGAGCTACAATAACTACTGATTTTTATATTTATTGACAGTTTCTTCACAGATATCAGAAAAATCTTATATTTCCATAGAAAATAGTACTTATTTTCCTGCAGGGTATCCTTTCAAATCCATGTGTGAAAGAGAGAGGCCCTACTGGCTTTACTCCCCCATTTTGCTTGGATAAACATTAGAATTGTGTGGTCTTCAGCAGTGCCAATTCTCAGTGTTTCTTAAGAACTAAATATACTAAAGAACTCAAAGAAACATCCTAATAAATACAGCTTTTGGAAATTGACAAATATTTTCACATTATAAATTTCACAAAAGAGAGAGAAAAAAGGGAAGTAAATATGTATTAATGAATTTTCTTAGTTCTGGGATATCCCATCTGGGATTTCTATTGTCAAGTGTTAAAAAAAATGCAAGTCTGTTTAAAGACATTAGCCTTTGAATTTGTGCATCACAATTGATTTATTTAACCTGACTTTATTAAACAGAATTTTATTGGAAAGCTCTTATGCTTGAGGTTGGACTGCAGTTGCATTCATAGAATATACAGTTGATTTATCAAATTCAGTTTTCACTTCTGTAATTTTTTATGTGGCTTTTGATTTTGGTTGTTATAGGAACTGTCTGGTTTAGTTGGCTAACATTTCTCGTAGGATACTTACAGTGTTTACACCTATATTACATTATTATTTTTTTTGCTGTGTCTTTATTTGACTTAAGCGTGTAAAATATATTGTCCAGTTCATTTAGCTTTTAACAATAAGGGAACATCTTGGCTTGGCAAGGAGGGATTTTATAATTATACGCATTTTTTTCTCACCCACTGGGTCCCACACTAGTTTCTTGAGTTGCTCTTAATTTTCTTTTGTCAGCCAGGTCTGTCCTGTTTAGTGTCCACTTGGGCAAAGTGAAATAACATCACATTTACTTCTGTTAACCTATGGTTATGTAAGGTGTCACAACATGGAAAAATGGCAAGATGTAAGACAATGTACATTTTTAAAGGGATTGTCCATAAAGTCTTTTACTTCACCAGGTCTGTGCTCTTATCTCCTGACATACATGACTGGTCTCATTTTGCAGTCTGTCAGTGTTCCTCCAAGTCCTTAGTGCATCAGCTTGGAGGTGTCTAAATCCCCAACGACTGTAGATGGATATCCAGACAATACCATGAGGCACCTGAGTTGTTCCTTTCTGTAGACACTTCTCTGTGTCTTCTAGCATTTTACCAAGCAAATACAGATCAGTGTTACCACTGACAAGGATAAGAAAGGATGTTTTCTCCCATCAATGCCTACAACACTATAGACAATATTTCATAGGGGTTTTATGTAATGCTAAATATTACTCAAAGTCATATGGGAAAAAAATTCTGTTTCAGATCTTTATTACATATAAGTGTTCAGGGAGAATAAAGACATCTTTGCGTATTTTTTTTCTGCATGCTTAATTTTGCAGAGTGCTAAAATGAATATTCAGTGAATTAACTTATATTTGCAGAATTTTAACATATGTAGCATGAATTATTTGCAATACATAGTTTTGGTGTACTCTGACTTATTTTTGTGACCTGTATTCACACCTGGCAAGGTTTGTCTTGAATATGGCTACTATAATAAAGATTCACACTTAAAATAGCTGCACTAGAAGTTGATACTCTATTAGCCGTCTTGTGTGGAAGTGAATACTGCTTGAGTGAACAGGTATAAATAGGAACATGTGTCAGCTCAAAGCTTCATGACAGATGCATTTAGATTCAACACATGATACATCACACAGTAACATCTTAGCCAGAAAACTTGAAAAGACCTGGTTTTCTAAAGAATGCAAAGATGAAAGATAATGTTTTCCAGGGAGAAATACCTTTATATTTCTTTTTCCGAAAGCTCCAGGCCTTCAGAAACTGTTTTAATAGATATTTGTTATTTGAATCTATGTGGATAATTACCAGGTCAAACTTCTTTGTAATTTTCTTCTCTTTGTTCTGTCTGTGCTTCAGAGATGGCAGTATGCTTACTTTTTTTCCCTTGGATGTTCTGATTGATGAAACAAACCATGCTGGAAGAAGAAAAGGATCTGTAGTCAGATGCTTATGTTGGAAATGCAGTTTATTATTGCATACACCTTTCAGAATTAAGCAGCATACTAAACTGATTTTGCTTTCCTGGCTCACACCTGTTCTCATCCTCACAACCAAGCAGCACTCAGCACAAGCCATGAACAATGGAAGTTTTCTTTCTGAGTTTTGGAAATTAAAAAGTATTTTTATTTGTTTTCTATTAAGTATTCAGGAAGAACTAATCCCTTGAGAAGAGAAACTTTATTAACAGAAACACTGAGACTAGGTCAGCAGTTACTAAATCTCAACTTGAATAAAAGGTATTGTTTGTTTTGACACAAGCTGTGTTTCCCATAACTCAGCTTAGGGAATTGAAATTGACCCAGTTGTGTTGATCTCAGTCTGCTAAAACTGGGACATTAGCCTACAGCTACAGCTGGGAGAAAGGGTTAGATTTCTTAACATGCTAACTAATGTCAATTCTATCTTGATTTCCTCTTCTACAGATAAAGTGTGAACAAATAAAATTCTTGGAGGTCTTGTTTCACAAGTAAGTTAAAGTAGTTTGATGACATATAATCCTGATCACTCTGGTTAGAAATACTAAAACCAATTAACTGATGCCTGTTATTGGGAATTCCATTGCTTAGAAAATATTCTTACTGACCTCAGAGTCACACTTGTGTAATTGATGCAAAATTCTACCTTTTTCACCAGAATCAATCTTTATGAATCTTATGTACCTGCAATAAGAATGTTACTGGAGCCTGGACAGCCATTAAAAATAGAATCATAACCATAGGTCATAGAATTGTATAATCATTTAAGTTGGAAAATACCCCTAAGATATCAAGTGTAACCCTAAACTCAGCACTGCCAAGTCCACCACTAAACCTTGTCCCTGAGTGCCACATCTACAGGTCTTTTAAATTCTTCTAGAGATGGTGACAACAACTGCCCTGAGCAGTCTGATCCAGTGTTTTACAACTTTTCAATGATGAGATATTTTCTAATATTCAATCTAAACCTATCTTGGTGAAACTTGTCCTATAACTTGGGAGAAAAGACTGATTCACATCTGGTTACAAGCTCCTTTTAGGTAGTTGTAGAGTGATAAGTTCTCTCCACAGCTGTTGTTTCTCTAGGTTAAAGACCCAGCTTTTTCATCAGACTTGTGATCCAGACCCTTTCCTATATCTGTTGCCCTTCTCTGGACACACCTGGAGCACTCACTATGTCATGAGGTGCCCAAAACTGAACACAGTGACAATACTGAACAAAAGCTCATTTTGAGAAGAAAATTCATATAAATCGCAACTATGACTTTGAATGGTGGAAACTGCAAATCAAATGGATGTCATTGCTGTCTTACTGGTTGAAATTTAAATACTCTCAGACTTACATGGTCATGCAGCTCCTATGGGACTGATTACTGGGTTCATGTTGTACACATCTTGTTTTTTGGTCATCCTTGGAATATTGGCTTGAAACCGAGCAATAATGACAAAAGAGCAGGGAAGTGCTGTTAGTGGTAACTGCAGGGTTACAAGATAGTGGTTTAAGGAAATGTTACACTTAAATATGAAGACAAAGGTCAAACAAAAGAGATAGAATAACCTGTAAAATGTACATCATGTTGCTCAGATCCCTAAGCTGGGATTGGCATAAGTCCATGGGGAGTTGGTAAGTATGTGTATGTGACTTATTACTCTGACGTGACACTATTATGTTTTAGTTTTTAGCATTTTTAAAGGGTAGGTAATAGTTATAAGAGATGAGGAACTTGGAATTAAGTACTGCAGTTATACACAGAAGGATAATTTGGTTTTGATAAATTGTCCTGAGCCTGTTAACTAATAATACAATTTTTTAAAATGGCATCTTACCAGTACAAGAAAGAAGTAGTATCATTATTAATGTCTAAACTATAGTGTGTTTCACACAGGATTATGGTAAAGGTCAGATCATGTTTCGCTGAATTAAAAGCTATTCTGAGCTATAGCATTCCTAATCAACTCAGACCTAAAGGTGCATATCTCAATTGTAATGAGGCACAATGAATTTAAATAAACTTTGCAACACTGCGTAATGATTTATAAATGCACTGTGATATCCTTTTAACTCATTAGCCATGAATGATATTACTATATATATTCTCCAGTATTTTCTGCTATGCAATTATTTTTACTCACAGTGCTGCTTAGCAACTTTTTGTTGCTCCTTTATAACATGTAGGGTGCTAAATGTAACAGTAGCTATCTTAGTAAACACAGAAATAGAAAAATAAAACAAACTCAACCTTGCAGTGGTCAGTAGAGCAAAATAACCATTTTTAATTTGAAAATATGTGACCACAAGTCTGTACTATTTGGAATGCAGCTACTGCAAAGGTCAAGAATGCTTCCTAGGTTTTATCATGAGAGTGGCACAACATTTTTACCTGAAAAGAAAATAAAAAGATGCCATGGTTTCAGCCAATGAAGTGTTTAATTTATCTCAGTAGCTGAGAGGGGGCAGAGCCTGAAGCCTTATGGGCATGTCCAAGTTGTTATGCTATACCCGCCATGTCTCTGCTAGGGAGGGGAGGGAAGGGATTCTCACCTCTGAGAAGGAGGGGAGTAGGTTCAGGTGGAAGAAAAAGGTGCTGCATGGAGGGGTTGCTGCCAATTTTGTTCCTTTACCGGGGGGAGCCAGCAGCTAATGGGGTGGTGGGGTGGTTCTGGCTGTATCTCTGTCACTTCGGGTTGGACTCAGCATTTTTTGCATGAAATCACTCTCTTTTATACACTGATATTAGTGTTGTTGCTGTCAGTGGCCATTTTCATACCCTGTTGCTGTTTTCCAGCAAATTGTTCATAACTCGGAATCTCTGCCATGTGTCTCGCTCTCACTGGAGGGAATGTGGGAAGGGAGCAGCTGCATGGGTTTAAACCATAGCAAAGGAATAATTAGGAGGAAAGGACTTTTCCACATCTGGGAAACAGCCACTAGAAAAAGATGGTTGAAAACAGGTTTTAATGGGAAAAGACAGCATGAAAGAGGGTAGGAAATGTAGTTTGTAACATATTATGCTATTTGTGCATTGAAGAACATGGCTGTGGCAATTTGGGAATGTCAGTTTGTAGGCAGGGTGACATAATTTGTGAAGTAGTGTTCCAAAAACTTTTGAATGCTATACATCTGGTTGAGAAAATTGAGAAGAATAAATAAATAAAATTTTATTCATAATTGATATAATTTGATTCCTATTTGCCAGTAGAAAGAACATTACGAAAGAAATGTCTGCAGGTTCTGGGCTCTTATCTCAAATTTTCAAAACACTTGTGCCCCTAAAGTCCATACTAAAGCAGCTAGGATGTGGCCAATTTTCTGAAATACTATGCCTGCATTAACTTTTAGATGTGGGTGTTTTCTCATCAGAACATATGCACATAATGTGAAGAATAGTGGCATACAACTATCTGAAAACACGGTGAAGCAGCTGATTTTCCTCCCTTATTCTCAGTAATTTCAAAAAGAACTTTGCCTCTCTGTGTAACAATATACAGGCTTTGTGAGCTATCCCTGAATAGGATTTTTACCCATGCAGATGGTAGACTCATACTATACACCTTTAGTCTATTAACAATATTTGTTCTTGGAAATCTTTCCCTTGACCTGCTTAGGTTGTAGGAAAGTGTATATATGTATTTCAATGTGTCAGTCCAGCCACACACACACACAGGCTTTTTATATTTTTGATGTATCTCAACCAAGAATTGTCAAACACATATTAGAGTTTTAACAATCAGACATGTGACATCAGATACACGGTTAATATCAGTTTTATTGAGTAAATGAAGTCTCACAGTGAGGTGAGATCAGGTCACTGAGCTTTCATGTTTGCACTGATTTCCTAAAAAGAATAGGCAAAAACTCATGAAAATTGTCTCTCTTCTCCCCCACCCCCATCAGAAATATTTCTTTACTAATACAGAGATACTTCACATTAGTGAGTTTAGCAACAACCTGATCCCCTCTAATTTGAATAACCTCACATATAAACTAAAGGATCCAAAATCATCCTAATTAGCTTGAAATGCTTGTGTACTTTTAAGAGCTGAGAGACAAAGATGATCCTGATTCAAACTTAAGCCACTGGGACGAAAAATTTCTAGAAACCATGTCCAATTATCCATAAAAATGTAGAAAATTAGAATTTCTAATGAATTACTTCAACTTTCTAAGAGCCAAGGAAGCTTGCTACCCAACCGGAAATTCTCTTGGCCATGACTCCATCTACAAGAATAAATATCTGTAAAAAAACATGCTGAAAGGAATTCTGCTTCATGAACAAGAAAGCATGTTGGCAAGCTGATCTGATCTTATTTAAAAAAATGGCTAGCAACATTTTTAGTGAAAATCAAAAACTGTTCTCCTTATAAATCAGTTGAAGCTACTCAGATTTCTTGCCTATCTTAGACTTTTTTTCTACTTTTCAGCTGATGCCTGATGTAGGATTAGTATCCCATCATCATCAATTCTGAACTATGGGGACAGAGAATCCAAAACCTTTTT
>JAWWTY010000088.1:1784594-1810860 GCA_035222235.1 Margarornis squamiger
TTATATTTTCACCTCAGATATTGTACATCTTACAGCAACAGCACTGGACTGTGAGATCCTGGTAACTTCTGGGGTCCTCTGCATAAAATTGTTGCTTTTCCTTGCAATGCTGGTTCATGAATGAGTCTTTCCATTACCTCTATCTTTTCCATCTTACAGTTGTATTCTGTTTAAAATTAGATGTCTTTATATGGCCTTTCATACCCTTGGTATCCAGGAATGGCAGGCACGAGGAAAGCAGATGTGCCTGGGACTGTTCAAAAATGCTGTTACTGACATATGTTCATATGTATGTTCTAGAGAGGAGAAAAAAAAAAAAAACACCCAAACACAAAAAACCCAAACAAACAAAAAAAACCAAAAAAAAACAAACAAAAGAAAAAAACCAAAAAAAACCCAAAACCAGAGATAAGAACAGAAGCAAAATTCTGCGTATTTAGGTGAGTAATAAACACACTGAATAGTTTACTGCTGAATAGAGTAATGGCAGTCTCTTCATTGGTATCACAGCCCCTGCAGGAAACCTTTTTAACTACATTAATGGAAAACTGAGAATGGTCAGAAGTCCAAGGCAAGCTTACTCAGCAGTGATGCGTCACACCAGCTGAGGCTTACCATTTGTTAACACTGAGTTATGAATTGACACTCCAGTTTTAGGTTAATTCTGTTCAGAGGTGATGAGAAAGAAAGGAGAACAGAAAGGGTAAATGAATCCTGTGACAGACAGTAATAGGGTGAGTCTGAATCTGTGTTTGCTAGATGATAGAAAATATGCTTGTGTATTTCTGAGGGTTCTCATGGAAAATTCCAGGAGGATTCAGATACGGAATTGTGCTTAGGTAACTTTGTAAATCATACCGATTTATGTAATACCAGTAAAATCTCTAATATAGCTAAGAATTTTGCAAAACAGGATATCTAACATGGCGTCAGAAATATTGATTAACAGTTAATACAGTTCTCAGGTCTTTGCATTTGCATTGGTGGGTTTTCATCAAGCCGTTCTTGTAACTGGTTGTCAAGGACAGGAACTAAACTGACCATTGAAAAATTGACCAGAAATATTATTATTGGCCCAGGTTCTAACTAGGTGTATGGAAGAAGAGAGAACATGTGATGAATTCAATTTTTCTGGAAATCAGTGGTCATCCTGGCTAAGAATCTTCACAAAGCATCAGAAGGAGTCAAACGATAAGCACAACTGTTGGGAGGGAAAGAACATTTCTGAAAGCTACTGCAGATAAGTAGTTGAAGCTGTTCAAAACCAGCCGTTGCTCTGAATGTGAAAGCGCATCCATGAATTGCCAGCCTCACAGTTAATTTGTTGCTGAAATACCTGCACTGAATTACAGGTACTAACAGATAGATTAGAAGTGCTATGTGCAATCTCTCCTTTTATTTCTCTGTTTGGTAATGACTTGTGCCTGGAGACCTATTCTTTCCTAATAACCTAGAGAATGTGGCATAACATCCTGTTTAAGAAATTATTGATTACTACTTAAGAGATTTCATGTGAATTATAGGTTTTATGAAGGGAGATGTTAATTCTTCATTGTGTTTTGACTTAAATACTTTACAATGGGAAACACCACCCAAACAGCAAAAATCATACAAGCTGGTACATAACACTTTTGTTGATCTACTACTAAGTAATCAATACACATTTAACTTAAATATCACATTTTCTATTGGGACAAAACATCACACATCCTGAGGAGCCATCTCTGCATTTTCAATATAGTTTTCAATAGTTAACAGTAATTTTTATTTTTTTTTTTTTTATCCCCTCGAACATATTTCCACAGAAAGAGCAAAGCATTACAGTAGACTGGATGTTTTAGGTCATTTATTTTGTTTTAGCTTTGGGTCATTTTACAGAAGCACTTCTGCTCTCTAGCGTTAAAATGAGAGCCACTCTACTCCCTAGATGTTACCCAGCAGCACTTGGGGGCTCTTAATGATTAATACCATCGCAGTCCAGCCACAAACCTTTCTGGCGCAGATAATGCCAGGCAGCAAGCACACTTGACACTTTTAATGTATAATTAAGTAGAAAAAGTCAGCACTCAGTATGCAAATTTTTCAAAATGATAAATGATGCCATACAGCAGTAGGGATTGATTTGGTGTAAATGAAACTAATTAAGGAAATGTCAAACATAATTAATAAAACAGGTTTAAGCTGCAAAACATTGTCAATTGAATGAATGAGGAGGCATTGGCTCCCATTGTTTCTGCTTTATTTAGGGCTTGTGTTTAGCTTGTACTCTGTTCCTAAATGCATTTTCTCTACCTCATACCCTCCACTACCAATTCCCAGAGAGGAGGAAAATAAATTTGCTTGTCTTTCTACTGACTGCAGAAATTAATTGCAGAAATCTTGTCCCATCCAAGTGTTACATTCACTCACAGGACATTAACATAACTAATTTGAAAGAGCCCAAATGACTGCATAATAGAACACTGTCAGTATGCCTGACAGTATTTGGTCATACCAAATTAGCTTGGTTTTCTAATTGAAATTTTTTCCTAAGACTCTATAATTTTTTTTTTTTTCTCAGCTATTCATTTTTGATAAGAACAAAGGTTTTATATTTTACAAAAGAGTGCTTGACCTATAATTACTAGGAGGAAATTAGGGGAGGTAGAAAAGTCAGATTTAGTCCTGGTAATGATGCTGGAGACCTTGCTGCCTCTGGGGAGCCTGAAGAATAATGGAATCTTCTATTTTTACAAGCGACCTGTGCACTGGTGCTAACTCTAACTGTGAATCTACTTTACCTTGCAGATCACTTGCTTAACACTAAAAGTGCCAACAGAATCACAGGCCATTATTCCAAATGTCATTCTGTGCCAATGCCATTTCCAAATGCCCTTCCCTTCAAATGAATGAATCAAAAAACATCTGCCAGTCCTCTTATCTTGTCCTTGTAAATCTTCTGTTTCAAGAGTTTCACAAAATGAAAGTGGTACTTAATTTAGGTAAATGGAATCCCTAGTAAGATTTTTGTTTTTAAAAAGTATCACTAGAATGCTTTTATTTAAAAAAAAAAAAAAAAAAAAAAAAGCTACATAGCCTGACATTTCACACACATTTGGTTTTAGAGCAGAGGCTCTTACCCATCAGTCAAGAAATGTTTCTGGCAATTTACTATCTTTTTTTGCATATCAGACTATGTGCTGGCAGCAGACCACTTTAAGCAAAAATAATAAATGGTAGAATATCTACCTGATATCACCTCCTTAAGCTCAGGTTAGTGATTTCCACCCTTTATACAGGATTCAAGTTAAATATATGTGCACACACATTTGTGTTTGTAAATACCTCTCTGTGTGTATATAAAATATATACATATAATATATTAAACACATAGCGAGTTTCAAGTCCATTTTGTACTTGCATACTTTCCTTATATATTATATAATATATATACATATGTTTATAAAAATACTTATTTTATTCTTCTAATGGATGTTACACATCAGATGTAATCCAGGAGTTTGAAAGTTAGTCTTTCTGTACTTTTCCTATAGATCAGAGGGGCCAGGACAGAGTTTGTGGTTGAAACATTAAGAAAAATCATAATCCTTTTTATGTTATCTTTGATGATTTTTTAAGAACTTTCCTGATACTGATAAGAAATTTTCCATTTCAACAGTAATTTGTATTCTGCTACATTTGCTACCATAATTTAATTATTAGACTTACTAGAATGAACAGAAAGCACCATATTTGATGGTCTTGATGAGGAAAAATAGCTCATATGGAAATAAAGTTACATGTAAAATGTTTCAAATTCTCTGTCATAGAAAACACTTGCATTAATTTATAAAATCAGTAACAGCTTTTCAAAAGAAGCATGCTTTCACTTGAGGACAAAATTATATGACTATATTTATGGTGTCAATCAGCTGTGAAATAACTCTGTGCAGAATCTTTGTGGTAGAGATTAAACTTTGTAAGGCTGGGTGACTTTTAAGAGCCACGACATCCCAGCCACAGAAGAAAAAGTTTTTCACAGTCCCCTGTGCTTCAGAAGACATGCGCTAGTTCTGCCTGGGCCTTGCTGGCTTTGGTGCCTCAGAACGTCAGATGAGAGCTGCAGGGGCCCTCAAAGTGGGAGATGTCAAATACATCTCAATTTACAAACCAAACTCCAATCAAAAAATTTGATGTCCTTTTCCAGACTGTGCAGCAGATAAGAAAATACCATGCAATAAACCAAAATATATACTTTTTTGCTGAAAATGCTTTTCTTCTGAAATTAAGACAAAATGAATTTGATTTTAATTCTTTAAATCTGGGAATTCATTCCATCATAAACCCTCACTCTTAGTTTTCAGTACCTGTATCAAAACTTTTGATACTTTCCCCAGTTGAGGTGAGAGCATTTAAATCCTTTCTCAGAAGTCTTTTACTAAATATTTCAGAATAATTGAATTTCTCATTAATTATTTAACTAGATAAAATCTGTTTTCTAGAATTTTTCTACATTTTCTGGAGTTCTTACTAGCTCACCCAACCTGACTTAAAAGTTACAACCCTTTTCCTGTAATTGCTGGATGAAGTTGTATATCGCCTTTAGTGCCAGAGTAATGGTTTAAATAATAAGAACATTCAACTCTGTGCTAAGTTCTGCTTCTTTACATGCAAATGCTGTGAGCTGAACTTTGACTATATATTTAATGCATGTAATATTTTAAGAAAATTGTTGTGTCTCCTGTATTTTGATCTTGTACAGTTTTATTTAAGTAGTGTTGGTTCAATGTCTTCAAACATACATTTATAAGAATGCATATTTTCTAAAAGTAGAAACATAACAGTTCTCTAACATGCTGTAAGTTTTTTGTTTCTTCCACATGTGCATGTAAGTCCAAAACTTGGAAACTCAGGGTTTAGGATTATCAGCACATCTGAAGACTGCTTTGGGTGCCTGTGCTTGCTTAACTACAGGAGTCCCTATAGGCCTTTCCAAATGATTTCATTACCTATGTTTAAATACCAGATATTCTCCCTGCTTCTTAGGTCTGTGCTTACCTCACTTGACTTCTTTAAAATAGCTTATTATAGTTTGCTCTATTACAACAAAGATTTAAGTGTCTCAAGTGGATAAATATTTTTTTAATATGTTGGCATCATGGGAGAAATGGAAACTTCTGCATCTGAAGTGGTCTTCTATCCTTACTTTGATGTTCATGGAAGCACTTGATTAGTGTAATGTCAGGCTAGATATTGAAAATAGTTCGGATGACTCCACCCCTAAAAGTGCTTACTGGATTCCTTGACTGCAGTAGGAGCTTAGTATTACAAGATCAGGTTAAATCTGCCTGGATATTATTTGAGCATTGGTTGCAAGCATTACTGAGAGACCACTCTATCCAAGTATTCATCATTTTGGATTATATGTAACAATGTTTGACCTTCTTTTAACTAGACCCTAAAATTTAAGGGAATGGATTACCTTCCCAAAGGCTTCAGATTTACAGTTCCTGCTCTGAAATTATGAGAAAGACGACCCCATGAGGTCTTCACAAAAAGAAAACTTGGAAAAGATACTTGGAAAAGTATCTGCCTAGAAAAGTGGATCGTTGCACTGCCATTAGCTCTCTCATTGCTCATTAACTGAACAGGTAAAAATCAAAATTTTTTACTGGCATTCTTCTGTAGATCCTGCTCTTGTATATCAATGCATCCTTCCTACAACTGAGGACATATATATATATGCCACATGTATGTTATATAAGATATATTTTGTATCAGCAATAGTGTGACCAGCAGGACCAGAGCAGAGTTCATCCCCCTGTACTCAGTACTGGTGAGGCCACACTCAAATCCTGGGTTCAGGTCCCCAGGTTTTTGTCCTTTCAAAGACAAGAGAGGCTCTTACTCTCCCACAAGTCTGCCCTGCAAGAAGACATCAAGGTGCTGGAGCATGTCCAGGGAAGGGCAATGGAGGTGGGGAAGAGTCTGGAGCACAAGTCTTATTAAGAGAGGATGAGGAAGATGAGAGCTGGAGGAAAAAAGTCTGGGGAGGACCTTACTGCTCTCTATAACTACTAAAAAAGAGGTTGCAGCAACATAGTGGTCTATCTCTTTCCTCAAATAAGAAACAATAGGACAAGAGGATATAGCATCACACTTTGCCAGGGCAGGTTTAGATTGGATATCAGGAAATATTTCTTCCACCAAAATGGTTGTCAGCCACTGGAACATGCTACCCAGATAAGTGGTGGGGTCACCATCCCTGGAGGGATTTAAAAGACATGTAGAAGCCTTCAGAACATTGTTTAGTGGTGAACTTGGCAGTGCTGGGTTCACAGTTGGACTCAGTGATCTTAGAGCTCTTTTTCAACTTAAAGCATATGTATACATTCATAGCATTAATCACAAGTACCAGTTGTAATTGATAGGCTCATTAGGTGTGAAGGCGGGGACATGGTTTGTGGAAACTATGCTTATGGGCCTTTGAGTCTCTTTGCAAGGTCCACTGTTGGCTACTGTTGCAGTCAGTGAGGAGTTTCAGCAGACTGCAACGGAAAGTTTCTGGATGATTTTTGAAAAATTGGAATATGTACCAAAATGTATCTGGACGTCCACAAACCTACTAGCATGCAGCACACTCTGCCAATAACCAACCAACATGCCAACCTGCCAGGTTGTTATTTTAGCAGGTGACAGGTAGTGCTTTAGAAGGCTAAATTGATGTGCATTGGGTGGCAGAAAGGACATGCATTTCACTCCTATCTGGGGATTCATAACTACATATGTATAGTTTAAACCAGCATATTTAAAGTTGATACTTGATATAATAAAACATATTTTCAATTATACTTACTTTAAAGATAAATTATTGAATAAATGACCAGTATATTCTAGCACAAAATTGATTAATAATAAGAATAATGGCAAGAACAACAACAAAAACAGCAATAATAATATAACACAACTGGTAAAATATTCTGTTCCTCAAAACAGTATATGTCATAAACACAAATAACTTTCAACCTTGGAAAAAGTTTTCCTATAATCATTAAATAAATAATAATAAAAAAGCTCACATATACATTACTTTATTGCCTTTTTCCCCTCTAGGTTCTGATTTAATGAAACAGACCATTTTCCTACACTGTTAAATTTTTTATTCTTAGAACATCATGGAAATAGAGACCCATATAAATATTTTTGAAAATGTTGTTTCATTTACAGTTTTCAAACTTAACTTTCCACAAGAAATCTGATGACAAAGACAGTCAAAACAGGAAAAACAATAAGAAAGTTTATGACGTATAAAATGAATTCTTCAAAAGAATTTTCTTTCAAAATGCCAAGGGTTATAAGTCAACTATATGCAGCACATATTACTATTTATTACCTTGCATTTGGCTGAAATTCATCTCTTTTGACAACCTTGGGTAAATCATGTTACATATTTCATAAAATATGAGTCCCGGAACTTTTTCTGAAGACAAGGGATCTCCTTGTTATTGGCTGCATCCCAGCTGCCATAATCTCTCTTAAGACTGGGATTTTTGCAAGGTCCTGTGGCAGCAGGCTCAAAGAAAAGGTATTTATAGAAAACGTCTGCAAAAAGTTGGTGTCTTGTCCAGTTTTCAGAGCTCAGATGGAAAGCAAAATACAAACTGAGGTAAGCAAGTTTCGCTTTAGAGCAAATATACTGGGTGAAAGCGATATTCTTGAAGACTCATTATTTTACAGTAGGGTTACTGAACCTAGACCATGTAGTGCACATTACTCAGCACTTATAGTATTACTCAAAATATACATGGCAAATGGGATTCAGAACAGTGCCAAATAGGCATCTGCTTTTAGCAGGGAACAGAAATGCATGTAGCTCCTTTATTAAAAGGTATTATGGTCCATTTATTTTTAAACTATCTCTCTAACACCATTAACTAGCATATAATTTAATGTACTCCCAAGCAACTTGACTTTTACATCTCCTTCAAAACATTAATTTGCTTTTACAAATTGATGTAAAAGATGCCTTTGACCCTTTGAATGATTCAAACCACTAACAATAAATTAGATTATCCTTTAAAACAAGATCATAATTTTTATTTTTATTTTTGAATAAAAACGTGCCATTTCTGGAAATGAGATAATGCCATTAAAAGAAAAATAAAACTTGGAAGAGCTACAATTATTTATTTTGTCCATCCATATCAATGGCAGTGTTAAAAGACTTGCTTTAGAAAATTTTCAATCTTCTCAAGTTTTTTTAACAGATTAAATAAGAAAATTTTGCTTGGTTGTTTGGGATGATTTAGCTTCACAAAGTTGTCATTAGGCTAATGCACTTTCTCACTGAAGAGTCACCCTCAAGTGTGACAGAGCACTCTGTTTCCAGACATGACAAAAAACTAAAACTCTCCAAGGATGTACTTATTTTTTAAAAATAATGGAAACATCAATTACTAAGCTTAGCTATCACAACTAATTTTACTTATAGGGCAGTCGTCACTTTAAACCATAGAGGCCAAGCAGGAGAAATGTCAGAAGAGAACATCCAAATGCATATGACTTGAATTTAACAGAGCTGATTGCTGAAAACTGTAACTGACTCATCCTTATCTTGGATATGTACCAGGAGAAGAAGAGAAACCTCCCTAGTGAGTTGTGTTACATTCATTTTCCCCCTCAGGTCCTAAGGATCCACTTGCTAAAACCTAAGATCCTGATAAAAAGCCTATGGAAATCAAAGACAAGACTTATTAATTTTGATGGAGGCCCTAAGGGTTTGCTTCCACCCCCTTATTTGCAATGTATATTGGCATAAACCTCCCACAGCAAAACATCTAAATACACATTTAATTTAAGCACATGAGCAGGACAATGGATTATTATGCAACTGGTCTTGTTGATTGTGGTCAGAAAGGTGCAGTGAAGTGAAAAAGTCTGTTAGCACACTACTTTGGTATTTTCTTTCCAAAAAGAAGACCCTGATTTATAACAGGGAAATTGTAACTTTTGTCTTAGGAAATGCAGCTGTATTTGTAGTTTCTATTACAATCCTACAGTCCAGCAGTTTCTTACAGTATAGAGAAAAGATCTAGAAAACTTGATCTCATTATCAGCCCAATTAATTATAGTTGGCTTTCTCTAAAGGATTTATGTAATATTTATAGGCTTTCTTAAAAGTGTAGAGTGTGGAGCTTTCAATTTATCCCACAGAGAAGCTCTACACTGATACGTATCTACATGTTCAAAATATATCTTACTACTACACGGATATTGCAAGTCATTAGTATGAACAGCAAGTAACTTCAACTATCCACTCAATGTGGCTCTCAATTTGCAAGAATCACTTAGATTGCGTGATAAAAACATTTGCAAAGGAAAGAATTACTCCAAAAGCTTGCACTGAAAATTCACTTCCTCAGCCAGTCCCAGATATTAGAATAATAGTATGAATAGGGCAATTATTTGATTAGCTATTACAAGAAGGGTATTTCTTTTAAAAGAAACCCAATATTAAAGTGCAAGTGTTTCCATATTTCAAGAGTTTTAAATGCTCAAAATATTTCAAATTAAATATAGTTCAAATGTTGTGCCATTTTATTACCCTTTCATGACTTAGAGCACTCACATTTAAGTGAGTACTCCTGTGACACGAGATGCAGAAAATGGGACATTTTCATAAGTTGAAAAGATTTGCCTTGCCTGCTTTTGCTGCAAAAGGCATTCTTCAACCCTCAGTTGCTCTGTTATTCATAAAGCCGCCTTTTATGGAAAAAAAAAATAAAATCCTATTCTGATTTTTAGACACATCTAGGCTGTGAAACTTCAGTATTCCTGACTATGCAATTCTGCTAAACCACAATATATGTATCTGCTTTTGAAAGTAAGAAATTCAGATTTCAATGGACATAGAGATTACCACTCAAAGCATCTGTGGCCATTCTGCAAGGCAGACCATTTCTGACAGCTAGACACTGCTGAAATGCTGATTCTGTGATGTTATCTCCTTCCTCCAGAAAACAAGCTAAGTCTAGTTTACAGCTAATCTTGTTTTATGGCAGAACAGAAGAAAGGTCTGGGGTAAAATCTGGAAGCCTTATTTAGTAAATTAGAGCAGTGGGGCCATTTCTTTTATATGCCAAAAAAAATGATACATTAATTTTTATTAGTGTTATATGTTCAAAATTTACTCTTTTCCCTGTGTTTTTCCAACTTCTTTCCTGAAAAGTCCAAATTCTAGAAGCTTGGAGAGTTGAATGAGACCACATTTGGAGACATATGTATAAAAATTTTGTTAGATGTCACTTATACTGTCCATGCTTAACAGTTTACAGGTTTGACTAAATACAAAAAGAACAGGAGTTATTATTTTATTTATTTTGCAATTTAAATCCAGAAAGAGAACATATAGCCTTTTTTTTTTTTCCTTGCACTTTACCTTAAAGACGAAACAAAAAACCATATTCCGGCCTATTTTTTTGAACTGGAAAAATGGATCTTTACAGTGCTTACATGTCTCTTTTTTCCCAAGCCATCCAGCCTTGACCTCACCAGAGATTATATCCTTAGGCTACATCCAACCTCCCTAACACCCTGTAATCCTTATTGTTTCACTCATAAACAGATCAATATTGAAAGCTTCTTCATATTAACTGTTAAGCAGCCAAATTCAGATGAAAAGCTTATATATTCAAAGCAGTTGCTCCTCAAAACAGCTCACACCATTTACTGTTGTATTGAAATGGGAAGGGACTAATAAGATAAATTCTTTCTCAGGCAAGTTGTTCTAATGCTATTCCATCACTCTTGTGACCTCCTCAGTGAAGCAAATTATCTACTATCCTTCCCTTTTTTACACTTATTCTGCAGACTGACATTCAAGCTTAGAACAACACATACCTAAAACCAGCTTTCTTATTTCTGGGTGGTAACCAGAATTTTTTTGACATATATTTAAACATGGAACAAAAAAATAATTGCACTCTAATTGTAGGATATTTTTTTCCTAGAACTTTTTATATAATGTAAATACCATTCTTATACAAGAGCATTCCTTTTATTTCTTTTTTTTTAATTGAATGGTCATTTCTGGAGCTGGTCACATCAGTTAAAAATGTATCCAAATTTCAAAAAGATATCATCAAATATACGTACAAGTTGGGGTTCTTTCTGTCATTTAACTAGCAGCAGGTATGCTAATTATATATTCAAGCCTTGTCTTGTACTTTCTGTCTCCTGTGAAGAATGTGTCACAAAATTTAAAGATAGTTTTTCCATGTTATCTTGGAACCTCAAGATAATTACTTAATTTTGTTTTCATTTAAAAACCAGGAGAGAAATTCCTTTAATGTTGACAGTGTAATCTGAACATAAACTTTGCAATAGACATAGAATTTTCTCAAGCTGTGTTGAAATTAAAGCAGAAATCAATAGCCAATTGACAGTAAAAATACATGAATTACATATAAATATCACAAATTTAAAAAGTAAATAATTTAAAAGTTAAAATATATTAAATTATAAACTAATAAGACAATGCAATCTGCTTCTAAAGATGATTGAGAATGTATTAACTTCCCAGTACTCATGAAGCTCAAACATAACACAGTTAAATTGATGAAACTAACCAAGAAAAGAGAAAGAAAATACAGATAAAAGGGTCTTTTTATTCTTTTGAAAACAGAATACTTACAGCACAGTTAAATTAAAGAATCATGAGCTTCTTCATGTGATTTGGTGATTGGAGCAGACTTGGGAGCTGCTGAGGATGTTTTCACTTTTGTGGCCTGTATCTCCTGCTTAAATGAGCGCAGAATTTAGCCCATAGGCAGTGTTGTACCAGGTTAGACTTTAAACCCTGATTTGCCCTTATCTGGGTAACCTCTTACATGAATTCATTATTTTTGCAAAAGTACAGACACTGAAGCAAAGGTTCCCCTGCAAGGGCAAAAGCAGATTTATTACTAATGGAAATAGACTACTAATTCTATGTTCACTCTCATAAAACTCTTGCAGTGCAGCACGGAACAGAAATTAAAGAAACATTTGGAAGGTCAGGAGCACAAGAATATTATCTAAAGAACAAAGACTGTAGATTTCAAAGGGTGAACTGCAGAAATGTAAAATGGGCATCTAGTTTCAACTCATTGACTATAACTTTCCATATACTGTGTTGTCGCATATATGGAAAAAGGTACTGCCAAGCAGAGCAAAAATAACCCATTAGAGTGTATGAAAATATTGCTACTGACAAAAATGCCATTTTTAAGTGATTAAATTTAGTTTTCTCGATGTGCAGAGAAAGAAAAAATGAAAAAAAAAATAAAGGAAGAAAAGAAACATTATGAGCTTCCCTAACCTGTAATCTTTTTTACTTGGCTGCATTGAAAGAGAGATGTGCAACTTTGAAATCATTCACTGTTCAGAGACAGTGATGGGCAGAGACCTGACAAGTGTATTTTAACCATAATAGACAACATTTGGGGAAAAAAAACCCCAAACAAACAAACAAAAAAGCAACCTGAAAGATCCAACAGTAAATTAATCAACTCGAAGTGTGGTTTCACATTGGCTCAAATATTACATACTAAAAATTCATTGGGTCTGATTTTCTTTCTCAAGTGGGGAAGACATGATTGCACCATCATGAGCTGAAATAATGCTGCTTTCAAAAAAAACCAAACCAAAACAACCAATAACCCCACAAAATTAAAGACTCACAGATATTTTGAAACCTTGTTCAGGGAAATTTTAATCAAAACATCACTTTCTTCTCAACCAGCTGAAGTTGTAGTGGGGTTTTCAGTTTTTAATGCATTATTACTTAGTTATTATCCAGATCGTATTAACACATATCACAGTCAGAAGAGTTATAGTAAGAAATCTAAACAAATAATGAAATATTAAGGGACTATGTTTTGAACAACAGTCACTATTTATCAGAAATGAAAATGAAAATATCTTGAAATGCACAGAAGTGCATGGTCCTGTTTGGAGCTCACACGTCAAAACAGTAACCCCTACAAGCAGAAGTGAATGGTTAAGCTTCAGGCTCATCTTCTTGGAAAATTACACCATAGGTAGGGATTAATTTGGAGAATCAATCATATAAAGAATAACAAATAGATTAGAACAGAAAAATGCTGTCAATGTTAACACTTGCACTCCATAAGGAGCAGATTTGGTAAATGTTTGCCTGCAACATGGCTGAAGAACTGTTCTGACCCTTATTGGTATATTTGGAGGAGTACCACCGTACAACAGAGCTGTTATATGTCCCCTCAGTATAACTGGGATAATAACTCAAACAGATATTACTGTAAGTTTGTAAACACTTCATTACAAAAGATAATGGAAATTTAGTATTTCAGAGAAGAATGCTCTCTATGATTAAAAGATTGGAGGAATTAAAATATGAAAAAAAGTAGAGCTCTGAATATATATTTGTAGCTTGGCTAAAGACAACTGGAGGGTTCATAATAACTGTGAATATTTGAAAGGAATATTCACTGAGAATAGAGAATATTTAATTGACCCTACAGAAGGGATTGAGTAGGAAAAATTTAATGAAACTGAGAAGGCTTCAGCATAGATAATCAGGAGAAAAGCTTTGGACAGTGACAGCTGCTGGGACTAGGATAATATTTGTTATTTTTTTTTATGCTTTGCTGTATATCTTAGCAATATTTATTTCACTATTTCCAGCTATTGGTCTATCAGAGAAGGAGAAAACTCATAGAGGTTAAAGAAAAAATATTCCTAAAAGCAGTGCAAGTGTTACATGTCAAATAACTGAAAAACTTCCTCCTCCTCCTCTTGGCAGGCAGAAAAATGGTGGCATTTAATTTAAAAACGCAGACTGTCTGATAATTACATCTGAGAGCCAATATGAGCCAATTTGTAAGTACACAAAAATACTTTGCCAGTTGCTACCTGCAAAAATATATTGTGGGAAACTCTCTTAGAAATAATGCACTGTCACAGGTGCGTGACACAGAGCAGGATTGGTTTTGTGTAACAACCAGACTGCTGATAGCATGACGTTGTCAATGATTGTCCACTGCTGTCGTATTGCAGGCAGGCTTTACCAAACACTCCCGGGACTACTGGGAAGGACAAATGCTTTCCAGTATAAGAAGACATCTCATTGTTTTGACTTTCTGCATGTGAAAGACTTGAAAACAACTGCAAAAGGAGCAGCAGTGCAATGGTAGAAAACGTGAGAGACTCTGACACAGTAGTAGTATTTACCACACTAAGTCAGAGAAATTTCATCTTATACTTTTAAAATTTATATAAAAGGAAAAAAAAATCTTTGAAAAACTTCTGGTCAATCCTTTATGTGATTCAGAATGGCTGTTCTCATGGAACATTGAAGCTCTTGTGCCCATAAGATACACCATTGACTTTGACATGGGGAATAAACGAGGACCAGTATATGGTAAGCTGCCAGTGTTCACTCCCACCATCCTTAATCTTCTGGTATGTCCTGGTAGGGCTGCTCTTTCCACACTTTTTACTCCTACAGACATCATCTGTAGTATCCTTCCTCAATGACAGCCACTTGGGGAAATTCCGTCATGGCCTGTTTTCATCAGGACTTATTAAAAATAAAACATTGAATAGGAAAATTCTTGTATATCACTGAACTTCTCAAAGTTCTTTTGAAATGAACTTCTAAGCATTTCTTTTAAATCTTCCACTTACCACCCTCTTCAGCTTCATATTTGTTATAAAAGAACCTCCAAACTGGGAGAAAAATTAGCATGTTAGTTCCTCAGGGGGGAAAAAAAAAAAAAAAAAAAAAAAGTAATTCTGCCAGGGGACATTTTTGAAAAGTTGCAGATTTTCCCAGGAGTAGAAAAATATTTCCTGCTTCATACTGATAGTAGTATAAACTCATTTAAACAAAATGGACACTGTTGCTTAGTAATTAGCATATATTTTCAAAAAAATTGTGTCATGTTAAGGGAATGAACACTGTATATGACAAAGTGACATCTGCTTAGCTACTGTCTTCTGGACTGAATTTCCATTGATTCACTTGTAGGCAACAGCCACATGAAGCCCCTTTTGTCTTACAGGGAAGGTATGAGATAACTGGAGAAGTGGAGATCTTGAGGAAGCAAGTAATAGCTGTCCTGACAAGAAGATATTAATACAAAGGATTTTGCTGCTTTCTTTTTTCCTAGTACTAAAAAACCCCAAAATTAATAAGAAAAAATCTTGATGACAGAGGAACCTTTTGTTTTCTCTCTTGCACATTGCCTATTTCATTATTATTCATTCTTATGTTTTAACTTCAGACCTAAGCATTTTTTGTTTAAATTTCTTAAGCACCTCAAACACCATTGAAAACAGCACAAGTTTCATGGGGTGTCATAGGCAGCTCTGAACAGGTCTGACATGTAATTATATTAGTCACAGAACACACTGTAGTGGATAAGCAGATTATCAGAAAATTTTAATTTAAAATGTGTAACCCTAGAATTTTATACACATATGTTTATATTGGTATGCTCCTCTTTGTCAGGGCCATGAACAGGTATAGGGTTTGATTACAATATTTTTGCTGACACTGCTAGAATTTGTCTACCAGCTATTATAATTCACAACCAAGTGGTGACTTAACAGATATTCCCCTGAAGTGGTCACTGCCAGCACAGAACTTCTACAGGCAGTATGACTTGCCTTATAGCTGTTCGGTGTCCTTTGCTTACCTTTTTCCTGGCCAGGGATCATGAGGATTATTTCAGTTTGGCTCATATACTGAAACAAATGTGTTTTGTTGATGCAGTTGTGTTGTTTTGGACAGAGATTTTCCAGAGATCTGAACTTGGCTCCTCATTATCTGCACTGCCAGAGGTGTCTAAGTCAACACTGAAATTTCACCAAGCAGTCAAGTGAACCCTCGGTGCTATTCCATTTAAATCATTAGCAGAATCAAATATGGTTCTAAGCAACCTGGATTTTTGAATAAAGGGTCTGAAAATTCTCTTGTGAATAGAACTAAAGAAATTCACATCTCTTTGTGCAACTTGTGACAACAGTTACCCAGATATGGAGAAAAAATATTTGATTACATTTAATTTATGATGTCTGCTTTTCCTGTGTAGTTTGAAAGCCAAGCCAAGCCCAATCTGAATCCTGGATGCTTTCTCCTATCCTAAGACCTTTTTAAAAGTTCTTGAAAGTGGGGAATTTCAAGCTTTTAACTAAGTCTAACCTCCACTGCTTGGATTCATTTCTAATAAGAGACAAATTAAATATGTGAACATCTTAGAGTATCCTCAATCAAATCTATGCTGAAGTCAAGGAAGCATAATTTTTCCCTTTACATTTAAAATTTATATACATTTCTGGGAATAGATGATTAATCTATCCAGCAAGTAAATGTTAAATTTATAGTTGTTTCTAGTGGTTTGGTTTTGTTTTTGTTTTAATACAAAATTGATAGAAAATGTCCTAAAAGTACCTAAAAATCACTTTAGATTGTTTAATCCTCTTCCAAGTATTTTTAATTTAATCTTAAATTCAGCTACTTAAAAGTTGATATATAGGATCTGTGAGATAGACAATTGCAGGATCAAAGTAAAGCAGGTAAAATAGAGGTGTGCCTGATCAAGAAGAAGCTGCTCCATCTATTGTATCTTTCTGGAATCACTGTAAGCCAATACAAACCTAAAATCAAGAACATGGAAACCGTAAAACAGAATAGAAAGGTTTATAACTTGAAACATTATTTTAGGAATCACAATAACTATTTCAAATTACAGGCAGGATTAAACAGAATGCTGAGAAATGCTGTGTCTGCAGCCTCCCCGTGAATGATTTCTGTGGCCAATGAATTTGTTTACTTGATTTTTTCCCTGTACTATGTCACCTTATTTCTGCTTAACTTCCTCAGCATCAGCATGGCTGCAGCTCTCTCTCTTCTCACTTTGTTCCCTAACAATTTTAATGTGACTTCTCTTGAGAGTCAGTGGGTCTTGGGGTGTGAATGTTGCTGCTAGCATTTCGGTTTAAAAAATGAAGACTGTTTAGTATTTTTTTTAAATTGTTGTGTAACTCCATTGTGACTCACAAACCTTGTTCTATATATAAATAGTTCTTTTCACAGAGCTACATGTTGTAAAGTTTTGATTGACAAGAGGTTTACCGTAAATGGATCTGATGTGGCATTGGTGTAAAACAAGTTTTTGAATGACATCTTAACAAAAGAAACACTACACCTGTCACACGAGGCAAGAGCAATAGTACCTGTTATAATCACAAGAGTGCATGGGGTCAGCTACCCAAAAAAATGAAGCCTTTGAAATGTGCCTGTGATCTAGCACCACCTTCACCTTGGTTCTGCGGGTGTCTCTCCATCTCCCTCTAGTTGGACACTTAATAACTTAAATGTGTTCCCATGGATTCTGTTCTTTTTGAGGTAGTTTTGTCACAAGCGACTGCAGGGGTTTTAACACAGGAGAGCTGTTTGAGTGTGGCACATTTCTACTTTAGTTGATATCACTTGAAAAAACCCAAACAAAACACACACACACACACAGACCAAAAAAGCCCCTTCGAATATTCTCTTTAATAAATTGAAATTTTAATAAGGACCTAAGGAACAGTTGAACAGAGAGTGAACTTATATTTAAATTAGGGCTTTGAGAGCTTGGAGAGTCTAACTTGGTGAACTCTAATTAAATCCCACAAGGCCATCAGGTTTGCCTCCCTAGCTCTTGATGCTGAAAGTGAGGTCTTCAAAAAGCATCCCTTGACAGTATACAAGTGGGAGGAAAAAAAATCACTCAACCCTTCAAGATACCATTTTATAATGCAAGAATTCCTGAAGGAGCACCAGAAAATAGGAACAATAGCTAGAGTATGAGACCGTGAAAAGCTGAGAAATGTTTTGAGTTTCAGTGTAGCAGTTCTTCTGAAATTCAGCTTTGTTATGTTTTTAAAAAACACTGTTTATATAAATTGCAATAGACCTAGTGCTTACAGAAGGTGTCATAGTGTATGCTATCATTCTGGTTGCTACTGCATTACATTTGGCCAAAATACAAGATAATATTGGTTGAGTATTTGACATTCTGCCTCATTTGGTAAAACATATTTGGCTCATTAGGCAAATACTATTATTTAAATAAGCATGTAGTGTGTATGCTTCAAACCATGAAGTACAGAGAGTTGACTAGATGCCTTCGTGAGTTTTCTTTCAGCTCAGATTTTAAATTAACTAGAGTTTTTGTGGGAGCTAAGAAGATCTAAATATTTTAAATTTTATATATTCCATACTTTAAAAGTTATGTATATGGAAATTCAAGTAAATTTCAGATTTTTCTTTATTTTTCATTATTGTTCTAGAGTAGACACAATAATATCATAATGCCTTCTATCTTGTCAGCTGTCAAAACACATGACAAAATAGCTTTTTCCCTTCAAAGAGAAACCAAAACATGGGCATTAAAAAAACCAACCAACCAACCAACCAAAAAAAAATAAAAAATAAAAAAAAAAAAAAAAACAAACCCAACGAAAACCAAACCACCAATAAATTTTTTTGGAAAATTTACATTTCCTTCTAGAGAAAATAACTTTTTCATTGAATATGACAGATGTCTATTGAAATAACAGAGTCATACACAGTATTCATTCATTATAACTCTAATGGATGAAGCTCTAGGGTAGCTCTAATGTAGCTACTAATATAGATTTAAATATGGTCAAATTTGTCAAATTGGTTCTTCATAAGGATGAAATGTTATCTTGTTCTAAAGAAAATACTCTCCAAACTGAGAAAAAAGTTCAATATATGGTTTTGATAAAAATCATGATTTATTTACTGTTAGCTATTTGTGAAGGTTTGTTGCCAAGTTGTCCTTGGACATAATTTATCATTTTTCTTCCAACACACCCTCCACCATTTTTTGCCCTCCCCACAAAAGCCTTATTCTGTGGCAGTCTTATAAAGTTAGTGGTGACTTTCTCCTCAACAACTTCGATTTTTTTTCAGAACTTTTCTTTCTGAAAGCACTGAATAAATTCCCCACTTCATTATTATTTCTATTCTGAGATGTATTGACCCAGATACTGAAGATGAATATGTGCAACTTTTCCTGTGGAAGGTTTCAAAGTAGTATTTTGTGGAATTGATCTAATCAAAAGACAGATACAGTTGATCTCACTGAAGTTCATTTTCATGTACTTGTACAACATGAGGCATTACAGACATATCAAACTTATTCTAGAATTAATTCCCTTTGATAAGATGATATGAATTGGTTTTTAGTGACTTCAATGCAATTCTATGTGCTCATAATTAAGTTCCAACAAGTAAAGACAGTCCTGTAATTTCTTGGATAAAGAATACCATTAACTAGATTTAAAAAAAAAAAAAAAAAAAAAAGGCATTCTTATGTTGAAAACATTGTTATCATAGAATCATAGAATATCCTGAATTGTAAGAAACCAATAGTCACACTATCTGTCTGAGAGTGTTGTCCAAACACTTCTCAAACTCTGCCAAGCTTGGTGCTGTGACCATTTTTCTGAGGAGCCTGTTCCAGCACCCAGCCACCCTCTGGGGGAAGAATGTTTTTATGATATTTAAGGTAAACCTTCCCTGAGTCAGCTTCGTATCATTCCCTCAGGTCCTGTCACTGATCACCAGAGAGAAAAGAACAGTGCCTCTATTCCCCTCAAAAGGAAGTTGTAACTGCAGTGGGGTCTCCCCCCAGTCTCCTCTTCTCCAGCTGAACAGACCAAGTGACTTGACCTCAGCTGCTCCTCATACTGTTCCCCCTCCAGGCCCGTCACCCTTTCATCTTCAGTGCCCTCCTTTGGATGCTCTCTAATGGCTTAATGTCTTTTTCATATTGTGATGCCAAAACCAACATGCATTACTCAAAGTGAGGCCGCCCCAGTGCATAGCAGACTGGGACAATCCCCTCCCTTGCTCAGCTGGCAATGCTTTGCCTGATGCCCTCCAGGACATGGTTGGCCCTCCTGGCTGCCAGGGCACTCCTGATTTATGTTCAACTTGCCATCCACCAGGACCCCCAGGTTCCTTTCCATGGCACTGCTCATTCTCCAGTCTGTCCATACATCCAGGGTTGACCCATCCCAGGTGCAGAATTCAGCACTTGTCTCTCTTAAACTTCATATTGCTGATTATTGCCCAGTCCTTTAATTTGTCAAGGTCTCTCTCCAGTGCCTCTCTCTGCCTTCTAGGGGGTCAACAACAACACCTCCCAATTTCATATCATCTGCAAACTTAGTGTTCCTTCCAGTCCTGTATCCAAGTCGTTTCTGATGATGTTGAAAATTCCTGGGCTTAAGATGAAGCCCTGTGAAACCCCACTAGTGACCAGTCACCAACTTGATGTAACACCATTTACTATTACCCTTTGCTCTGAATCTGTGAGCTAGTTCCTCACCCATAGCTGGTCTGTTACCATTTAAAAAAAAAAAAAATCTTGGGACATCCGTAATATGATTTTTCTGAATTAACAAAAATTTTTTTCCGTAAAAAGTGTAGGATCTATTATTTGTTGCTACACTGAGACATTGCGGTAATTCCAGTTCTGTGTAAATGAATGTAATTTGTGAATTGCTTTCTTGTTTACTTGAACCTGCATAATTTTCTAAGTAGTTTCTCATTAACTGCCTGAAATACCAGAATGCAGCAAAGTAAATAAACCAGTCAATACCAAAAGTGAAATAATATAAAATATAATATATCAGAATATGGTATTTGTTGTAACAACGTAATTTCAGATCATTTAATTAAATTTATGCAGCTACATCAGGGCAAATGAGAATTAAGTTAGGATTAGCCCCAATGAGAAAGCATTCCATTTTGCTATCATTAGTGTACCAAGCTAATTGATTTTCTTCCTACAAGCTGTACATCCTCTTTGAGTTTCAGCTCTGGTATGTTTTAGGAAACTTATTCAGTTGTATAACCTCACATACATAATGCACAAATGTAAGTATTTATATTTTATGGAAGAAGATATGTTCCTCCATCTTGTACAAAATATATGGGGAAATACTCAAAAGCTTTATATTGTACCTTTGTAGATCCTGTCAACTGTATGCATCAGAAGAAGATTAAAGTGCAGTATGTGTCGTTTAGCTTACTTATAAATCTAGACAGAATCATCCCTGATGTTTTTCTTAATACACCTCTGACCTGAAAGAGGTATTGAACTATCATATACCATCTTTGTTGTTGAGTATGAGATGCAAAAGTATTGTTTTTTCCTCTTTTGAACTATTTTTTAAAATTAAAACATTGCAAAGGCTTTCATGGTTTCATTCTGAAGTGTCAGTACCCATTCCTTCGATATAAAAGTAACCAGTTGAAACATGAAGGCACCTTTAAGGTGTTGTCTGATCAAAGCTCTGCACATTTGATCAAGTGCATTAGGAGAAAATATCCATTTTTAGGAGCGTTAATGTATTTAGCTTGAACTAACTCTGATCTAAGGCTTGTGAATTGCAAACTAGGTAAACTGTTTTTATAGAACTCTTAGCTCCTTTGGTCCTTCTGTGTTGGTAAAAAATACAAGGTATAGCTGGAATTTACAGACTGCTTTTCGCACTTCAGTACAGGGAACACACAGTGCTTTTATTGAGGTTACAAACTCTACTTTCTATGCTATAAATTTATTTTTACAAGTACTGATTAAAAAAGTTAATTAAAAAAAAATCCATGTATAGCTTGTTCACAAAAAAAAAAAAAAAAGGGAAAAATATGGGAAAATTCTTAGCACTAAGTATTGTTTGTGCTTTATTTTTTTCAGCAGTGTACTTTTTAAAAGGTATTTCCTCAGTGACACAGTTCCATATGGGCTTTTTTCTGCCCAGAATGCTTGTTAGTATCAACTTATGAATGCCCAAATAGCTCAAGACCCTTCTGCCCAAGAGAGGATCTCAGACTTTACCACAGCTGTGACCAGAAGCCATGCTTACACCAGAAGTCCTTTCCTTTTAAAGGGTGGTGAGGTGCATGACAGGGCATTCCTGGTGTGGGGCATATTTGGAAACCCTGAATTTCATCTGAGTCAATACAGTGCATGGCTCCTTTCCAGATTGCATCGTGTTTAGTGTCTCTATACACCACATATATAGTGTTATATACATTGGAAACAAAAAGGAGGTTTCATTATGGTATTTTGCTCTATCTCTGAGGTTTTCTGGAAGACTGTAATCATTTAGCCCCAACCTTTCTTTTCATAGTGGGTAATTTCAAACCTCTGCACCATGTGTTTTATAAGATTTGATTATGTAATCCCCGAATCATCATTGTTTTGTATTTTCATTTGTCTTGCAATTTTGCATGTATGAAATAAAGATACCAACATATTGAAATCTCTTCCCATCTTGATAGGTAGAAGGTTCTTCACAAGATTTCGCTCCACTGGAGACACATCAGAGAGCCAGTGTTCTCCAAATTCTGTGCCCAGCTTTATGAATTATTTCTTTAATTGCATTGTTGCCTGTTGGAAACCAATGATTCTCTTTCACCTATTATTTTTAACTGAATTTTAATTCTCCCCAGCAAGACATTCCAGAAAAAAAGTAAGAATTGGGTATGCTAGCATCATTCTGCCCAGCATGTTTTCTTCAGAAAATTACCCAGTTGTTTTTAATACAAGATGCTGCTTCTGAATGGTCAGACTTAAATATTACTGTTGTGCTGGGTGGGAACATATGCAAAGCATTAAGAAGACTAGAGCAAAGTTCTTTTCACTTCTGCTCCTATCATATCCTTCTCAAGGTGTGAATGCCATTTTCCTCTAGCTACTGTTTAGGAAGAGGATTAGGTAGTCATATTCAATTCTGCAAAAGAAAGAATTTTCATACTGAGAAAAGCCTCTCAGCAGAAAATATTCATTCAATTAAGTCTGCCTCCAGGTTTGGGAGAGGGGGAGGGTGGTCTGACTACCTATAGAGCTCTGTATTTATGGCTCAGGAGCTAGTGTGGCCACTTTCACTCTAGCTTGCTCTAATGCTGTGTGTCGGCAGTGCAGAGGAATGAGCTGATGTCTTTGGAGAGGAGCTGAAATGCCTGTTCCAATAAAAAAAGCAGTCCAGATGCATGGGATTTTCTTAGATTTGAACATAATTGTAATATTTTCACCTGACCCCCAGAAGTATTAGAACACCTTGATGAAATTCATCACAGTCAGATTTACAGAATATTTCCTATTAGCCACAGCTATTTTCTTCAACTTGGCAGAATATATGTTAATTTAACCTGCTCATAATGAGACACATGTAAGAACTTGTCACTCAAAGTGTAAGTCTGCAGAGGATTCTCCCTTCAGAGGACTTCGGTTGCAAGAGAGAATTCCCTTTGTGTCTGATAATAGCAATTCTTTTTAGCAGAAATGGATAGTAAAGGGGTAAAAGCATGGTATTCAGGATATCCCAATACATTACAGTACAAATTGAATGTATAAAAAAATGCATGGGTTTGAGATCCATTTAAATAGGTAGTACAAAGAACATGAACACACCAGCAGTGTACGAATGGAAGAATCCTAAATAATGTGATTTCATAGAAAATTTTTGTCCCTGCCTGCACCACATCATGGCTTTCATTTCCCAGTAATTCATCCACACATTTGGTTAAGTAACTAAAAATGTATTCTGAGTATTTTTATAAAAATATTTTTCTGTTTAAAAGAAAAGACACTGCCAGACACCACCATCTGTTGTGTAGACCTAGAGAATATGCATCTGATGTCTGTGAGTTGCTGTCTTTTATAGCCTCTTATATAATTAGAGATTTCCACCCTTAGTGATGCCTCCGTCTGCACCTAAAGAAGACCAAGTATAAGTTTACCCAAAGTGTATTAATCATTTTTCTGCTACTCACTGATAAGAGCAGTGCTCTGTACATTTAAAAGCTATTAAATGTGTCTATTCAGAGGATGTTTAAAATCCTTTGCTGAGCACTTGGCTTAAATCCAAAATTATTACCATAATACCTTCTGAAATGAGACAGAAAGCATAATGTATTTCAATTGACAAGTGCATCATTTGTACTTGGATTTACTTTATTTTGGAAATATATTTAAACGCTTTATTTGTCTTTTACACACCATAGTATATTTTGGCTAACAATATTGTATGTATCAAAAGAAGGATGTATAATGCAAAGATAAGTTATATTGAGATCAACAGAGAATTACATCTGCAAAGGTTTAGAAGCTGCTCTGTGGATAGAGTCTAATTATGCCTCTGTAGCTGGACTACAATAATTGGACACAATATAATGGAAAAGTATTTCTACATTTTCAGAAACCACAGAGTTCCACAGCCATTCCAACTTCCCCTTTCTGGGATGCTCCCTTCTGCTTCTCAAGTTGGTTCCTTGAGTTGGAATAAAAATCCAAGGTTATGGGCACCTGTGTGTCCAAACTGGAAAATCCCAAAACCATATTGCTTTCAAAAATTCCTTGAAATTGTTCACTCCTTATTTTGTAAACCACCCTCCCCCCTTTTTTTTCCCCCAAAGAATGTTTTACAATCTTAAAAAAAAAAAAAAAACAAAAAAAAACCAAACCAACCCCCCCCCCAAAAAAAAACCCACAACAACAAACCACAATTAACTTTTTCGATTTGAAGATTATTTCAATTGTCATTAATAAACAAATGCCATTAGTGGAAATCATAATGATTTACTTTATATATATATATATATACACAAATGGCCTTTTCACTTGTTTCTATTACAATTATTTGTATTCTTACTACTGGGAAAACATAACCCCAAAGATCCCAATACAGTATTGGATCTGTGTCTGAGGAACAACCTTGCCAAGTGTGACCTCGGTGTTTTGGTAGGCAACAAAATAAATATGAGCCAGCACTGTTGTCATGGTTTAGGAACTGCACTGCTGCTTCTCTTCCCCCAGTCCCTTCAGTGAGAGAGACAAAAGGCAGAGATTACAGGCTAAGAACAATTTACTGGAAACAGCAATGAGATATGAAAATGAACAGTAGGACCAACAGTAGTAATAAAAACAGTGTATAAAAAAAAAGATTTTTTACATGCAAATTGGTCACTGACAAACTGAACCCGGTGCAACCCCAAGACAATGAAAAAAGTGGTAGACAGACCTTTTGTGCTCATGCTATTTTTCCACCTGAAGTCATGACCCTTCTTCTTGGAAGTGAGAATCCTTATTTCTGCTCCCCAGGGATGACATGGGTGCTATAGAACAACAAGCTAGATGCAGCCACACAGTTCCAGACTCCATCCCTCACAGCTACTGCAAAAATTAACCTTGTCTTTGGCTGAAACCAGGACATTATCCACTCCTTATTCTATATTATCTACATCAGGCTCAAACCCTACACTTTCCAGCTATATACATAAACAAATACATATAAAAATATACACAAACACAGGTATCGTCTCTGTAGTTAACAGCTGACCCTCAAAGGTATCTGCTGAGTTCATTTATTCCATGACATATCATTCTATCTCTCCTAGAAGTCTTCAAGGGCAGGAGAGCTGGTGCATTGTTGGCTGGTTGCAAGTTACATCAGGAGCTCACAATTGGTGTGTCTGGAGTAATCCATGCACATTGTCCATGGTAGTTATTGCATAGAGTGGCAGTGTCATTCAGAAAAAAATTTTATACAATTCAACACTACAGACTGTTCTCAACCCAAAATTAAATGCCCTCAAGGTACATACCATGTTTCTCTGTCCCTCTGCATTACCCATCATGTGCACCCAGGTACTTGATCAAAAACAATCCCACAGATGTATTTGCCTTTCCATGAAGCGGGACTAATATAAAATGCCTTCCCTAACACATTCATCATATGCTCCACAGGGACTTTATTTTCTTTTATGGTATACAGGAGTATTGATTGGTCAGGGCATCTTGATTAGTAGAGCCTCTAATGTTAACTAACCAGGTGGCCTTCACTAAATGTAGATCCCAGTGTTTGAAAGTCCTATTGCTTTCAATGTGATTTTTAACAGTCCATTGTGCCATTCAATTTTCCCAGACACTGGGGCATGATAGGTATTATGACATATCCATTCAATCCCATGCTCTCTGCCCCAATTGTCTATGAGGCTATTTTTGAAATGAGTCTCATTGTCCAACTCAGTTCTTTCTGGGGTGCCACGTCACCACAGGATTGGCTTTTCAAGGCCCAAGATGATGTTCTAGGTGGTTGTTTCCAGCATTGTCAGCACATAGAACTTGCCTTTGCAGGTTTGCAGGAGTGTGTTGTAATCAATCACACAATATTTATA
>JAWWTY010000088.1:1810960-1820961 GCA_035222235.1 Margarornis squamiger
TTTCACTCATTGTCCACCACACCACAGAGACTTTTCCCACTTGGCTTGCTTGATTGCAGTGCATGTTTCACAGTTATGGATAACCTGGGAAATAGTGTCCCCAACTAAGTGCACCCATTGATCATGAACCCTACTGTCTGTTGTATCTCTTCCCTTATGACCTCAGCTGTCATGGGCCCACCAAAGCAGAAATAATTCACCCTTATGTTGCCAGTCCAGGTCCTCACTTGAGACACTTTAATCTTGGCAGCCCAATGAACTTGTGTGTTGTTGCGATGTTCTTCAGTACCCCAACCCTTGGGTATTTGTGCATCTACATGATGTATTTTTTTAACCAATTTCTCTATGCAGGCAGTGATGTCTTGCCACAATTCAGCAGCCCAGATAGGTTTCCCTCTGTGCTGTCAACTGATCTTTTTTATCTGTCCAGCCACCTTCCCAGAGCATTTTCTACCATCTATGAGTCAGTGTAGAGGTAGAGTGCCTGCTATTTCTCTTGTTCAGCAATATCAAAAGCTTGCTGAATGGCTTTCAACTCTGCAACCTGACTTGATCCAACATGTTCTTCAATAGCTTGTGTGACTTTCCACATAGATCTCCATATGGCAGCTTTTAATTTTTGATGTATTGCTATGATACGGCAGGGACCATGAATGAAGAGGGCATATTGCTTTTCATTTTCTCATAGGTGGTCTCCTCAGCATATATCACCTTCTTTCCTCCTTTTCTGATGATCGTCTGAAATATTCACCTTCAGGCCAGTTCCTGATGAGTTTCAAGATCCCTGAGCAATTGGGGTTTCCTGTCTGAGCTCACTGTGTGATCAGTATAACCCACTTACTCCACATGGAATCAGTGACATGTTGTGGAGAAAGGACTTTCCTTCTGAACATCCAGACCAGCACTGGCAGTTGTGGTGGCAGTAAGAGCTGTACTTCAGTGCCAGTCACTTCTGAAGAGGCTCAAACCCCTTCATAAGTTACCAGTATCTCTTTTTCCATTGGAGTGTAACAGGACTCAGATCCTTTGTCTGCTCAGCTCCAGAATCCCAGAGGTCATCCTTGAGTCTCCCTGGGTATTTTTTGCTAGAGGCTCCAGGAAGGACCATGACTGCAGTGTAGAGCACATTTTTCACATCTTGTCCTGTCCTGACTGGCCCAAGGGCTACTGAATGAATAGTCTACTATTTAATTTGTTCAAAATCTCACTGTTGTTCACCATCCCACTTAAAAACAAGAATTAAAAAATTCTTCTTCTCTGTCACATGATAGAAAAGGTTTACAATCTGACTGTAATTGGGAATATGTATCCTTCAGAAACCCTTACAGCAGTGATGCAGATGGTATAGAATAACAGCCTAGACATGCCCAAAAGGTTCCATTCTCTACCCCACCACAGCTACTGCAAAAAACTAATCCTGTCCTTGGCTGAAACCAGGACAGCTGCCTCAGCACGGAAAGCAAATCTGATCCTGGGCTAAATCCACATGGGAATTACTAGCAGATATTGAGATGTGATCATCCCACTATAGGGGTTAGGTCTTTCCAAACTGCAGAAGAAAAGAGACAGGATTCCAGTAGTTAAAGGGAGGCTACAGAAAGGTTGTAGACACTCACTTCACAAAGAGTGACATACAGAAGATAAGGGCCAACAGGTAGTCTTACTGGGGAGGTCCCATCTCAATATAAAAAAGAAATTTCATATGGTGAGAATAATCACTCACAAGAACAACGTCCCCAGGGACATGGTAGTATCACCATCACTAGAGGTTTTCCAGATGAAATTGAACAGGAATGTTCTCATCTATTCACCTCTTCCATAAAAGGTTGAACCAGATGATCTTCCAAGATCCCCTCCAACATGGACTCTTCTATGGTTTTACCTTCAATGAAACACTAATCATTTCATTTATAAAACAAGCCTGCCCTATCTTCCTGGATGCCTTGATTGCTGTGCTGGAGTTATGGGCTGGTCTTATTGAAACTCATGACTGCTGTTCTCTGCATACATATTAACACAGATTGAGTAGGATGTATCTGCAAAGGTTTTACTCGAAATGCCTCAAGCTGAGATTTCTAGAACTGCTCCATGACACAATGTGATTTCAAGGTGCATCACATTACAAACTCTGTAGGGTGTAAGACTTCTTGCTTTTGAGGAGGTATTCTCATATCTGGGTTCAATGAAGTATTAATAAATCCTGTCTAGAAACATAGCACTTCTATTCCTACACCCGTTGTCAGTTTCACACTTAATGCTGAATGATAGCAAGATTCGGGATGCTTACTATTGGCATGGCTAACTTCTGATGATGGTTACATGCTTAGGTATCTGTAGCTCCAATCAAGTTGCTTCTGTCTATGTGTAGGATTTTAAACACAGTGTGGCCTTTTTTTGGTCCAAAACCAAAGCACAGATTGTTTGCAGATGACTCCTGGTCTGACTTTCTTTGGAGAGATTGTGACTCAAATTAATAATTGTGTTCCTAATTCTTAGTATATTGGAAATTTCTGTATAGATGATCTGAATCACACCAACGCTCATTCTTAAGTGACTTTCTCTTCCAGAAGACAATTAAAAAAAAATAGGTATTATAGCCTCAGTTCTTCTTTCTACCTGATTATCATTATGATACTGCTGTTGTCACACCTGTTTTGGAATACAAACAATATAAGAGAATGTATACTTGTTCAGGAAATTGCTGTGTCAGTGAAAAAGCACCATGAATGCGTCAGTGATTTTAGAATTTTTAAAACTTATTTTTATAATTAAAAGTATTAATTAAAGTATATAAAAAAGTGAAGTATCCTTCAACAAGATGAAGCTCAACAAGGACAACTGCTAGATTCTGCACCTCAGATGGGGTAACCCTGGATGTACAGGCAGAGTGGGGAATGAGAGCCTGGAAAGCAGTGCCATGGAAAAGGGACCTTGAGGTCCTGGTGGATGGCAAATTGAACATGAGTCAGCAGTGCCCTGGAAGCCAGGAGGGCCAACCGTGTCCTGGGGGGCATCAGGCAAAGCATTGCCAGCCAGGCAAGGGAGGAGATTTTCTCGCTCTGCTCTGCACTGGGGCAGCCTCAGCTTGAGTATTGTTTTAGGCACCACAATATAAGAAAGATACTAAGTTACTTGAGAGCATTCAAAGGAGGGCACTGAAGATTGTGAAGGGCCTGAAGGGGAAGTCATATGAGTGGCTGCAATCACTTGATCTGTTCAGCCTGGAGAAGAAGAGACTGAGAGGAGACCTCATTGCAGTTACAAATTCCTTGTGAGGGGAAGAGGAGGAGCAGGCACTGATCTCTTCTCTGTAGTGACCACTGACAGAACATAAGTGAATGGTCTGAAATTGTCTCAGGGGAGGTTTAGGTTGGATATTAGAAAAAGGTTCTTCCCCTGCAGAATGGCTGGGTGCTGGAAGAGGCTCCCCAGAGAAGTTGTTGCAGCACCATGCCTGACTAGAGTTCAAAATGCCTTTGGATGATACTGCCAGGCAGATGGTGTGACTCTTGTGGATCTCCTGTGCAGAGCTAAGGGTTGGACTTTGATGATCCTTGTGGGTCCCTTCCAAATCAGCATATTCTATGATTCTGTGATTAAAATAATCTTACATTTCTCATGGAAATTTCTGGAATCAAATTGAAGTAATCTCCTTGGATAAGGAAGATTGGTTCAATGGTTAATTGCCCTTGAGATTATACTTTCTGAACTTCAAAGTTTTGAACTAATGATGTTCCTTTACCTAAGGCATTCTTTCTTTTGCCTAAATCTAAAATTCTACTAAAATTGGGATTGAAAGACCTAAATGTAATTGGCAAAAGAAGATATTTGTAAAATGCATGACCAGTATTCACTCTAGTTAAAAAGTCATACTTTATTTCCCTATTGGTTACATATTGACCTTTGTTAAGCTCTCATATAAATTACATTTGCCTTTATAATACTACTACTAACCAAGGTGCAGACTTTTTAGCTGGGTGACTGTGTTATATGTTGTTCTATGTCTGAATTAACTCTCACCTTGGGAAAGATAAAAATTGCAACATCGAAGTTTGGTTAAATTCTTATTCTTCTTTTGAAAGTTCTGATTATATAAAAGCAAATAAGCTGCCTCCGAATGTACATGGAGCATTCATATTTTAAGCAGCTTTCTTTGGTCTGCCTTCAGACATATGTTTAACAGATCCTTTGATTAAGATTGACATCTATAGTAAAAAAAGTTGTGTTGAAAGCTTGAATGGTGATTATAAATAACTTATCTTCTAGGAAGATCTTCTACTCAAGGGTTACAGAAATAAGAAATTGCACAATGGCCAGATGTCACATTAGCATATGCAAATCCATCCTAGTCATGCAAAGCTATTCACTATGAGTGTGACTAGCTGCAGACTTGCAGCCAACCTGCTAAGACTCAAAAACAACCACTGTTGATGGTGTTGTAATAGGAGTAAATGTTTAAAAGGAAAACAGAGACACAAGAAATCCCAGTACTATGACAAAGTGCACCACTTGAGGAAAAAAATTCTACATGTAGCTTCAGGGTGCTGATCTCATGAGTTAAGTGATGTTTATATGCACCAGTATACTGGACGACACAAATGGGGAAGGTGGCTTGTCTGTTTGGCTGTATGACCTGAATTTAGCTGTCAGCCCTCTGGAGATGATGACTTTCTTTTCAACTAATAATTCGAGTCATCATCTTTTACACTCTCTGTGTAATCAGAAGTGGCTTTGTGATGTTGCTATTAACATTAACTTTGCACCACTGCCTTATATCTCTGATTTTTCACAGCTTACAGTATTGTGTAAGGGAGATGTGATTCAGTCCTGTCTCCTGACTATCTCTCTGCTTGGTTTCCCCACTGAAGCTGGTCAAGTTGCATAAGTTTTCCATGACCTCTTCCTGCAACTTTTTGCTTCAGAAACGAAAACCTCTTTCCTTTTGTCAATCCTTTCTCAGCCTCTATGAGAGGGGTGGCAGGCAGTCACTGCAATCTGTATTTTGAGTATTTACAATTAGATGGGGAAACTTAAGTTTTCACAGCCAAATAATTAAATACAATGTTAACGAATTCTGTTAGTCATATTACACTGAATCTTATTAAAGTGCTTAACCATGTGCTTGAAGGAAAGAAATACTTAAAGTGAGTTTTGCAAATATTCTGAATACGAATTAATTTGTCCAGAAATTCCACTTCAGTGTTATTTTGATGATATTAAGAAGCAATGTTAATGTTAAATCCTATCCTGTTTGTCAGTTAAGGAGAAATTTCCAAACTGGGAGCTCTGAAGATGTATCTGCAAGTCTCTGTTGAATTCAGGGTATAATGGTGGTGAATCTCATCTGCATCCATCAGTCTGTAAGAAAACTAGTGTCCTGTTCATCTGTTCATCTGTTCAAACACTCGAAAGGAATCTAACCTGCTCCATTCACTGCAGGTGTTATCCAGGTTTCTGCAGCTGCCCTCTCTTTGACACTGGAATGCTCTTGTAATTGTGGAAACCCTATCTTTAATGCCAGCATCTGTGTAGAACAACAAACCAGCTGCTTCGAGGGCCTGTAGATAATGTTTAAGAAATACAGATATTCACGTACAATCCCTCAGGTGCATTTAATATGGCATTTCCTTGTGGTTTTTACTTTATTTTTTTTTTAAATTTATTTCTATCAGAATTACACACTTTAGTTGGTTAGAGAATCACATCTTCCTTTTGTAGAAAACCTAATTTTCTTTCATTGGCAGACTAACACTTATCCCCTTCTCCCCTCTGCCTGCCAGTGGTACAGTAAGAGTGATACAATAACATGCAATATGGTTAAGAAACAAGTTCTTTATATTTTTTTTCTTCAGTTTCTCTTTTCATCACTTACTATGTAACCAGGAAAAGGAGCTTATCCCTCACTTGCCAGCTTATGCATAGAAGGTCTATTATGTAAAAAGGGGCACACGGCAAATGCATAAGAACAGAATCCTACAGGCAGAACACAGGAGGTCATAAAATTTTGTGTCGGTGCACGAGTCGAGATGTTCCATGTAAGAAATACATTTTGTACCAGCTTACAGGAGATAGTATTTAAACAGAAACTGAAATAAAGGTAATACCTACTTAATACCATCAGACTATTACACCTGGTCTTTTTCAAATGTCACTAATGATATTTCCTTATGATAAAGTGCTGTACTGACTGGAGGAGTTTTTGGATCCTTGCCTCTTATGCCTTAGGGTGACTTTTCACACATCAGAGGTTTTCAAGAAGGAGAAGAAAAAAAAGAAAGTAAAATAGGAAAATTGTGAAAGGATTCATTTTATTTATCCAACAGAAAGAGCACTCTTCAACAGACACAACTGTGCTCTGTTGTGTTTTCCAAAGTTTGTCCAAAATACCTGTTCTTTTATTTTTCATTTTGTAACAAGATAAATTGACAAGATACAGTTATTTTTCAAGAATCTGAGACAGATGGAAACGCAAAGATTAACACAAGTGTTGTAACCTATGGAACAAGAAATGTTTAAAGGAAAGGTAGAACTGAATCTGTTCAAGTATGAAATCTTTCCATCTCCATCAAGACAGTTTTTAGGATGCACTAAAGTACTGCAGCTTTGTAATAGGGATTTGCTTTCAATCTTACTAACTGGTTATTTTTATTTGTTAATATTTTCAATAAGCAGATTATCCCTTCTCGAAAGTTAAGCCTTCTTAGTTAAAAAATTTGCTCTAATCGCTGATTAGGTATCAAGATGAGGGTTTTTTAAGGTAAGGAGAGCGATCATATAGCTGTGAAATAGGAATCCAGTATTTTGTATTATGTAGATGCTATTCAAGAAGAATACTTTTCTCAACAGCTAATGGTATGTGTGAATATATGGCTTCTATAGCTTGGTCCACATATTTTACATTTAGTTGGAGTTAAGATGGTGGAAAACCAAAAAATTTTCAGCAAATTATGACTCTTTAGTTTTTTGGATTTTTTTAATATAAGTACCATTTGGGTTTTGGTAACTGTGATTGAAACTTCTCTGATATTATCAGAAACATAAGATGAAAATATTTGTCCTTTTTGTAAGTGGTTGGTAGATACTTTAGGAATGGATAAATTTCTCCATCTTAAACAAAGGGAAAAACACCACACTAGAAACAGTACTGATGAAATTTTTAGCTGTTTAGTAGGTGTAGAAGTTCTGGTTTATAACAACACAAATATGAGTTTGAAGATTTCATTGTTAATATACTGTTAGAGTCAACACAACCACAGTATTTAATGTAGACGAAGCTTGTATGAAATAGAGACTGTTTGAGGGCTGGTAGCTAGGGGAAGTTGTGGGATTGTGCTTAACATAAGGCTTTCTATAGAATCAGCATGGGACTGTCAGAGAAACTGTAGTGGTGGAAGGAAAGTAGTGAAGAGTAATTGCATCTCCTGTTTGTTTAGGAGAACTCTCTGCTGAAATAAAGGTCCTTTCCCCTTCCTTTTCCTCCTCTGGGTGTACAAATGTTAGTAAAGGTATGTTTGGAGTATGTCAAACTGTGCTCTACCTGCTCCAAATGTGTGGTGTAGGTGAAAAAAAAAAAATAAATTGTTATTCTGAAGCAAATTTGGGATTATTTGATTTCAGTAATTTATCCCAAAATGCTTATCCAGGAATTCCAAATTACAAAGGTGTAGGAAAAATTTAAACCTCTTAAATAACAACTTAGAATAGTTTATAGCCAGAAGTGTGATTTTAATAACACTTTAAAGTTCTGGTTAACACCTTGTCTCTTGATAGGCTTGTTATTCATGTGAATTTGTAATCTCTGTTTAAATCATGTGTGTACTTAATTGTTTATATTTTGTTTTACACAGAGATTACTCATCAGCACCTCAGCTACTATATAAATTTTCTACTCAACAGTGCACTTTGTCTGTCTGGAAGGATCTTTGGACCACTATGTATATATGAGCTTTTGTTTCAAGAAAAAACCCGAAGCTATTACATGAAGTGACAACATATTTCAAATATTTGTTCTCAAAAAACTGATGTTTTTTGCAACATATTTTCCACTTTGAAAAACTGGTCATAGCGTTGTGTTGCAAATCAAGAAAATAGGAAATTAATATGAATGGTTAATTTTATGCAACAATTCTATCTTGTCTGCTTTTAGATACTATGTATTAATACAGATGTAGTAATAAAGAAATTGTAAAGAATGTTATATGTAGGACTTATAACGATGCATTGTTTGAAAAAAAATACTTTTATTCACTGTAGCAATTTGAAACCTGTAATTTACATCCCAGTCTTTATCAAATAGCTGCTGATTTAACAGAATTTCATCTTCAAAGATGTGCATTTGTAAATGATATTTGTTTTTGTTCAAAATTTATATTCAAGGTTTTTAAAAATTAGTCTCAAAATTTTCACAATCTCAAATCTGTTAAAATTGATTCGTCCTTGTGTTTTCCAGGCTCCTTCACTGTAATTCCAGAGGTAATTTTTGAAATTCTCTTTATTTATAAATATTCATAATTGATGAAATGCAATATTTGGGTACTTAAAAAAAAAAAATTATTTTTTCATGTTATTTCCTATTTCAAACAAGCCCTTCATTTGTGTAGATTATAGTAGATATCCACTCAAGATTGTACTAAAAAGAATGAACAACAATCTAAATTGTTCAAAATTATCAATTCCAATATTCATATTTGGCAGACTTAATGTTTCACATTTTTAATTAAAAAAAAAAAAAAAAAACTAACAATTTTTAAAGAATATTAAGTATTCTTGTACTTAGATGGATACTCAGGATTGCCTCATATATCATGGTCCTAATCTTGTACAGTTGTCATATGAAGTTACTGACAAGATCATATCCCTGCAAATATCTCCAGAAATGCAGAAAAAATTGGAAATTGACTTTTTAAAATATTCATCGTATGATTTGCTAATGAGATTGATTTGGTGTACCCGCACCTCTCATTATTTTAAACACAATTAGAAAACTAATTTTTCTTTATTCTTGTATTACATCAAAGGGTGTTTAGTGGTAAGTACTAAATGCTTGTTTTGTTTTCTTTGTTTTTATTTTGAGGAGTTCTGTGCTTTTGGTATATTTAACACTATCTTTAAAATAAATAACATATTATATTATAATTATAATAAATTGTGTATGGTAAACATAACATATATACACCAAGTAAGTTTGTCTGACTTGACATTCTCTATTGATCAGCTGAAATTACAAGATTGTGTAAGTTTTTTAAAGACTCTCTTCAGGCATACGAAAAGCATTTGAAGCACATTTGAATGAAAATTTTTCCAACCATTTTCTTAATAAACTTTATGAATTATTAGTTTTTTTCCTTTTATGTTTTAAATGAAATTTGACACTCTCATTTTAAATTTCTTCTGACATCCCTTAGAAAATAATGTTCGAAATCCACAGGATGGGAGGGGCACACCTGATGAACTGGCCTCTAGTTGTGATTTTAGACTGTCCCTAAATTAGTGTCTACTTTTCCTCAGCAATAACTTTACCGTGAAAGGAATGAAGTTTTGTCCCAGTAAATTCCCTGGAAGCCTAAGCACACGCATATACAGGTCTAGAGGGGCACTAACATCCTTTCTTACACTACAAAAGGATGAACTTCAATTATATAATTTTCTATTATTTAATTTAGGTGTTCAAAGAATATGCCTTCTGGATGAGTCCCTATGCAAAAGTGAAGGAAAAGGTAACCTCACCTCTAGCTTCAAGATGCTCCTGTGTGAGGGAATTTGAGTCACAACATAAAAGAGAACAGCTTGGAAATCAAGGATTCCTGTTTGCAGAACCCTTCTCTACAGCTTGTAACTGGTGAGTTCATGAGTCAGTGTGTCAGGGAGTCCTCTGAGAGGATTATTGGAGAGAAAGTGAATTTAGACTAGAGTCTGGTTATAGGTCTCTGTTGGAGAACACTGTCTCAAAGGCTGCCAAAACAACCAGGGTGAACAGTTTCAAGCAAGTGAACAACACCAGA
>JAWWTY010000088.1:1844024-1855335 GCA_035222235.1 Margarornis squamiger
GAGACCCCCCCGGTCGCCCAGCGCGCTATTTCGCTCATTAATAAATTTTATTAAACTGCATATTGGCTCTAGCAGTTTATTACACACCACAAAAAAATGAGTTTTGGACTATGTGTGAGGTGGCCATGGGGTCACAGGGCTCAATCTCATGCAGAGAAGCAGAAAGCCATGGCAAGTTCTATGTATTTGCTATGGCAGGTGTCACTTTAAACAGCTGTCCCATGTCAGATAGCTAAGCAAACACCTTCAAAGATATCCTGTGTGTTACAGGATATAAGTGCTGTAATGTTAGGCTTTCCTGTTAAAAAAATAAATGCCTGCTATTCATCTGAGTATTTTATTCAGTGGTGGAAGGGCTGTTTGCCTTAAGAGTTGTAGATTGTCATCTTATTTTTTGTTGTCTTTTTTCCACTGATGGTGTCTGCTTATGACCTTGTTTTGTTTTGGTTTTTGGGTTTTTTTCCTTTTGTTCCAAAGTAGGACTTTCTTCCTAAATGTGCAGCTATCCAAAACACGTGCAAAGACTTGCTTGTGTGCATGCTGCACAAATCACAACAGATGGATGCTCCACATGAGCAAGTCCATATACTGAGATAGCTTCTGTTATAAGAAACCAATGAAATCTTTTTACAATTATCTGTGCTTTATTTATTATTACTTATTAGTTCAGCCTGCATTTAATGCAATCAGATAAAGACGGGTAGAAAACATTTATCCTTATTTATCTGGACAAAAGATTAAGTGATGGGATCAGATCCTGCATACTGACAGGACAGTAATGCCTCTCTCCCTTTTTTTCCAGGATCTTAAGGAGTACAGCTGCTAGGGATGGGAACTGCATATTCAAGATGAATGAGAAACTTGCTCCATATTTTGATATTGAAGGGACAGAATATACATTGTTCCAGAAAGAAAAATTTCATTCGCATTTTCTTGTCCAACTGAAGGTCTTAAATAGACTTTTCATTTATGAATATGTAACCCTTACTGATATTGGTGAGTGTGACATTCAGTGTCACAATCCTTGAGGGGAAAAGAAGGACAGCACACGCCCAGTGGGACGAAGCAGGAATGGCAGTTTATGGCGGCGAGGAGGGGAAGAGCGCAATCAGACTTATATAAGGATCTGAGGGAAGTTTCTAGAAGGCAGGTGAAACTTGGGTGGAGACTAACAATACATGACAATGGAGGGAAGGAACAAAACCAAATAAGGAAGATCAGGGGAGGAGATAACCTTATATGGATGCATTGCAACCCATCAAATATAAACCAATCAACTACAGGGTTACATTGGACCAACCGAGAACATGGGTACATAAAAGGAATTACAGAACTGTAATAATTAATATTTTAACTTATTCTAATAAAGTATAAAATATGAAGAAACAGGATCTTCTTTCATTTCTTGGTGGGAGATTGGTTCTTCTGGAGCGGATACTTTACTAATTCCAATCCTTCTCCAACCTCAGGATCACAACAATCTCATTCTGTACTTTCTTCTTTTGGTGGTAATTCCTTAACCCCACAATTCAGTACTGTTGAATTATTGTATCAGTATTGGCTTTGCACTCAAGGGGAAAACATCAATAGGTGAGGATTTAGTGGGGGTTTTGATATGAGTTATTGAACTAAACAGTAAAAAGCTCCTGAAAAGAGATGCTAAAATAAAAAAAAAAAAAAAAAATCTGAAAATTGTAATAATCCAATACATCAGTAGAGGTAGATCAGTAAAACGAAGAAGGACGCATACAGTTAAAAAAGCTATTAAAAGGCACATGGGGAAAAAACCCCCAAAATTTTAATGTTGACATTTTGACTTAGACTGATATGTCTCTAATTTCCATAATTCTGCATGCACAGTGTGCAAGTCAGTGATGGTCTTCATTATATCTGAACTGCATCAGCTAGCAGACTGTCAAAATTAATTTTGAATTAGTTCACACTTTCAGAGGTGATCACAAAGTAATATCTTTACAATTTTCCTGTTAGCTCAAGACTTGGAAAGAAACCCCCAAAACAACAAACTAACAACAAAACACTAGTTTGCAAGAATAAAACAAGCCAATCTTATTGCAAGAATTTTTATATATGTTGTCTCTCCCTATCCTCAGCCCTCCTTTTCCTGGTTGCTCAACTGATGTTAACTGCATAAAAACTGACAGCACCGGCATTTGAAACATAGCTTCGTTTATCAGCTCAAGTCCTATGGTTACTTTTTCTCTTGCACTTCAACTACAAATAAAAAATCACATATTATCTGAGGGGTATTCTGCCCATTGATTTGCACCAGACTTTTCCTGCCGCACATATATATCCATATCTAAAAATAGTATTTCTATTCACTTGCATATATCCATTTATGATCATCATACCTTTTTCTAGACAGAATGCAAAATCTGATGGGACACTTTTGATTCATATTTGGGACCTGACAGCTAATGATTGTGCCTGTTGAAATGATAACTTTAAGCACAGTGTTCAAGTGATAAATATATATGCAAAAAGGGAGGCTTCTTTGTGTGATCAGCTCTGGTCATATCCTTCATCAGGGACTGGCTAAATGTGCTTATAAACTGACTGATGAGGTCTAGTCTTTGAAGTAGCTTTTTAATCAAGTTTACTGGAAGGTTTGTATTCTTACTATAATATTAAAATTGTTCCTAAATGTGCTACTGTGCCAGGAAATTTGCTTTCAACTTGAATTTATGACCAATTAATCTCATTTTTAATTCTTCCTGTATTCTTGTACAGGATAAGTAATTCTTCCTTATGTTTTCTTTCCATCTACTCTTTTCTTCTGATATATATACAAATCTTTTCCCACTCTTTCCCTTCACTCAACAATTTTTGTTTGTTTTTAATTAAGCTTAACAAACAACATAATTGCAGCCTCTCATCAAAGAGGTTCTTTCTTTTTCTGATCATCCTAGTAGTTGTTCTCTACATGTGTATCATTTTGGATCAGTCTTGAAATGCATGACCAGGATGACATAAAATACTTCAGATGAAACCACCAGTATTTGGAACAGTGGTATTAATATTCCCTAAGGTCTAACACAACTATATATTATAGGATTACATTTGGCTTTTTTCATGCCTGCTTTAAATTGGTGCCTTAGTTACCCTGTGACCAAGCAATTCAAAAGAAGAACAGAAGGAGTTCTGGTTCCTTCCAGCTGATGAGTTGGTGTATGCTTGGTTTATGCAATTACATAGCCAGCTGCTTGGGATATGTCATTTGCAGGAAAACTTGAGAGGCAAAAAGTATATGGATAGAATACTGAAATTTGGGCTCAAGTGCAAAATGTGACTGTGGGCACCTAAATCATCCAACAGCCAAACCTGTTGCATGACTATAACATAGAGAAGGAACATCTGTAAAGTGTGGGGATGAATGTATATCTGGATTAAAAACATTCAGTGAATTTTAAAGTATTTAACGTAGCTTTGGGAATGTTTCTCCTGCTTTATGAAAAAAAAAAAGAAAAGAAAAGAAAAGAAAAAGTGTTTGTGAAAATGAGATGTATCCACAGTCTGAACAGTACTAATTTAAATGCTATGAGATGTTTTGAAGTTGTGTACATTCCATGATGTGTATTTTTGACCCACACTTGTGAAGCTTATGCATGATGCTTATTGAATGATGCTTAACTTCACAGATGAAATGCAGCCAAAAAGCTGAGTATATGCTTAGTGAAGAAAAATTTGTTATGTCCACCATTTTCTTGCCCTTCCAAGATGAAGTACTGGTGGAGAGTGTTAGTAATTATCTACCATCCATGGGTTTATAAACATTAAGGAAATCTTTAGTAAATCAAGCTGCTTTAAATTATCAATTTTAGGGCTGTGGAAGGTAAACTATTTTGTACAACTAGGAATCAATCTTTTAATTTCTTTTATTATATATTATGTTTTGAGATAGGAATAAAACCAGTCCTTATGCCTAAATCTAACCTAACAATTGAAATCTTCTGGAAGGGAGACCAGAGAGTGGCAAACAGTTCTGACGGGAAGATGCTCAGCTTGCACGGCCCCATCCACAGTCTGTTCTAGTCATCTGCATCAGCATCATCTGTGGGAGATGTAGGGGCCAAAGCAGTTCTGACCAAAATTTAATAGCACAGGTCCTCTGCAATGCTCAAGAGTGGACATCTGGGTATGGCAAGGGAATGAGAACACTGGAAAGAGAAATATGGTCCAGACAGCCCAGACTGCAGAAATTAAGCAGAAGTAATTTTTTGTTAGAAAGCATGGCTCTTCAAAAAAAATTATAGTATTTGACTACATTTAATTTTCTAGACTTCTAGGGAGACTTTTCTTGCATTCTGTGTGCATATGCATGCCAAATTAATGAGCTCAGAGAATAGTCCAGAGCTTGCCTCTGAAGATTGTTGAAGATTCTCCTGAACTGGTCAGGGCAGGTACCTAGTGTGAAGTTTATTTTCTGGGAAGGCAGTATCCAACAGGCTGACAGATATTTTGAACACACTGGTTCTCTGATTCTTTCAACCCACTGCAAACTAGGAATTACTCTTTTTTATACAATAAAAATATTTAAAAACCTTTTCTGCCCATCTCTAATTTCATTTTAAGGGTCTCATTTTCAACAGAAAATATGAACATCTCTTTCACACTCTTGAGGAGTGAACCTTCATTCTTCACTCTCAGTCCTGCCAGAAAGGGAGAACATGCTGCCAATATCTTCTAGCAACACTTAAGAAAATATGAGAAGAAATTGACCTTATTTTTTGCTTAGAAAAACGTAGGTAATTTTTCTGTGAAACCAGACCTATTTTAGAATGGACAAACATATACAAATAATTCATGTTTTTAGGTATAAATGATACACACACACACACACACACACACACATATATATATGTGATGATGTTATTGTGCCCAGCTATGCCAGATGTGTTTTGTTAAACTGTAAAATCTCTTCACAAAGACAGGGGTAACTATTGGGACCCAGCACCAAAGATATTGCTGAACATGCTTTTCTCTCTACATATTTAACGTTCTATTTTTTACTGATATTATGATGATTACATTATTTTCCAAACAGTATATATTTTTTAAAGATTACTCATTGCCTACTGGTTAACATTTTCACACTGTATAACATTACAGGTGTTTTTCACTGAAACTGTCAGCATTTTGTCAGCCAAAGGGAGCTTTAATAAAAGTCAGGCTCTGACAATTTTCTGGAATAACCCAGAGCTCAGCTCTATGTGTCTATGTGAACAAGATGTGAAGATTGGATCTCCTGATGAAAATTAGCGTGAGCCACTGTTGCACTTGGCTGACACCTACATTTTGGTTTCCTGTGCACTGGTGCATGCTATCAGGTCTAGGCACTTGGAAGGAAGCTGTCACTCACTTTAGCTAATCAATCAAAGTTTGTCACATCCTTGTATGTTTTCACTAAAAACCCAAACTGGGACACCAGATGTGGTGAATACATGGACAGTCTATGTTTTTGTATAAAAACATCTGATGTGACAAAAGAGCAATGAAAAGCAAGTTTGGCTTTAAGCACATGCTTTTTTTGTCACATGCACTCTCATGAATGTTTTCATTACCTATATCTCTCTGAGATTGCCATCACCAATTTAATTTGAGAAAACATTCCCCTTCCATTTTATTGCAAATTGTGTCTAGCAAATTGGTTTTGCTAGTCTTTCATAGTCATATGAAGAAAGCTTGGTTAAGGGAATAAATGAACCATTTATCAATATGAATATCTTCTTCAGATCCTCAAATCACAATGCAAAGTTTTAGATACAAATTAAACTAAGACACTTCTCTGAAAAAAAAACATAAAATGTTTTGATTTTGTGCTGCCTCATTTTGTCACCTTTACCCTCCATTGCTGTTGTATGTCACAGCTGCTTCCATAGTGCTCCATGGACTTTTTGCTGAGCTTTTACAGAGGAAACCTACCAAAAATGTTGCTGAAACCTCTCATTGCACTCATTTATAACAATGCAAAGTGTCCTGTGAGACTTGTGCAGAAAAAGCATGAGATGATGTCCAGGAAGGACACTCTTTAAGAGTGAAAAAAATCCAAAGTGTTGGTCCTTCTTGAACTTTTATGTGAGCTGTCCACTACAAGTGTGTTGTTAATGTGAGCTTTCAACAGCACTGCAGTCATAATGGCTTGGAAACAACAAGTGATTTGCTTCTCAAAAGGAAACCTTAACAGACAGTTCTACTTCATATTTGAAAACAAGACTGAGGAGCAGTGACAGGTAGACACTGAATGGATGAAAAATCACTACATTGATCTTTTAGGGAAAGCTTACAGTGGTAAAGACGATACTCCTTGATTTTTTATTGGGATCCCATTCCCTAGATCCTCAAGGATGAGTCATACCATGTGGAGCTGTTCACATCTGCTGGAAGAAAGGCAGTTCATGCTTAGCACCTGAGAGCAATAGTTTCCCTCAGGTATATTTTATATTAGGATCAAACAGAGGCAAAAATGGGCCCACTGAAAACAGAAAATTTTTTGAGGAGCTAAGCAATGTGTTCTGGATGTGGTTTTTAATTGCTTTCTCAAGGTCAAAAGTTCTTTTATGCAAAGTTTTCGGATATGTTGAGCTTCACAACACCTTTTCTGTAGAACATCAACAGAAGAGAATAATAAGTACAGAACTGGCTTAGGGTTGGGAGTAGAGAACAAGAAAAATCATGGCTTCAAGACCAAAAAAAAGCAGAATAGATTAAATATCCCCCACCAAAAAAGTGACAGATTTAGTCTTGGTTGCTTAGGAGAAAGTTATTTTCCCTTCTCTGGCAACAGTATCTCTGTAAAGTTCTTGAAAATTCAGCTTCAGTCTGATGCACTCCCTGACTTTCCAATTTGCTGTAACTGCATTTGTATATTTGTAAATGTTTGCAATGTGTCTCTGTGCTCTCTGAAACCCAGTAGTGGATGCAGAGTGATGGACAGGTCTCCAAGTGCCTGCAAATAAGCCTGATATTCTTGGAGGAATTGATGGCTGAGCATGATGAAGTATCAGTATATTCAAAATACATATCAAAATATTCTGGAATGAGCTCTAGGATGACCCTGTTTGAGCAGGAAGGTTGGACCAGATGAACCTACTGTGATCCCTTCCAACCTTACCCATTCTGTAATTTTCTGATCAAGAAAAGTCCCTGAACTTAGGCTGCTCTAGAAAAAGCATGTAAGAGTCCTGGCACAGGACCTTTAGACTGCTGTAACCCCTGAGCTTTGCAAACAGTAGGACTTGAAGCCATGCGTACTCCACCTTGTATAGCACAGGCAAGTGTTGATAAATCAGGGGACAGGATTTCTGAAGCATTCAGGTATGTTCCAGCTGCTTCTGCCAACACTGGCAATAGGCAAATTGCTTGGTCTTTTTATTTCTCCTCTCTGTAGAACTGATAATTGCTTTAGAGATGATAATACTTTTAATGAAGCTATGAGGCTAAATTGTTCCAGTTTAAGCAATATTTACTAACAATGAGATCATGTGAATAAACAGTCAAACTCTGTGGTTTCCTTCCTCCCCACCCACCTTGCAGTTATTCTGGTTCATCTTTTCAAACTGATCCCTAAAGGAGAGCATATTGTGAACTTTCTGTCCAGCTACAAGCTTCCTGCATCTGACAGCCTGATCTGAATGCAGAACTATCTGATTATGCACATAAATAGCAAATACATGCAGTTTTGGAAGCTAGTTCTGAAAACTTGACCTGTAAATGCAATAGGTCAATTCAGTACATCCACGATTCTCTTACCTTTTGTATTTATTCCTGCACTGCCTTTCTTTTTCAGGCTACATAATGGTGCTTTGGTGTGGTTTTCTTGTGACTTTTTTTTTTTTAAATTATTAGTTTTAATTACGGAGTCTTTGTCTTCTTATACAAACAGGATTGTACTAAGATTGCTCTTCATATAGAGCAGAAACTAGGAAAGAAAACATTCTAAATGATCTTTTCATTCAAACCCAAATAAAACAAACATGGGGAAAGGTGAGTTATAGTCAGATCTCCTGGTAGAAAAACTGAGCTAGAATTTTTATGAGAATGGATCTTTTCTTGACAGATTTCCAGAGCTTCATGTTTTTTTTCATCCAGGTTGAAAATAATTTATCTTCCTATTTTATCACTGTTTCTTCTGGTCCTAACCTTAGCAATAAGGCGAAAAGGTGCATAATAACAACTAACATATATAGGCAATAATTTGATGATTTATTTATTTCCAACTTTTGAAGGTGATACAAGTAGCAATCTTTTTTTTTGTTTGTTTGTTTGTTTTTTTGTTTGCTTGTTTGTTTGGTTTTTTAAATTGCATTTCATACAGACAATACAGTGATGTTTATGGGGGGCAGTTGTTTGGTTTGGATTTGGGTCTTTTTTAATGTGTGGCTCAGCTGTTGTTTTTTTATTTGGATTTCAGATATTTTAAAAAGTAAATTACGTATTTTGAGTCAGATACATTCACGTATATTCATAAGACCTTTAGGAAAAAAAAAAAAATTACATTTACAGTCTTCTCCTTGCAAGTAGGTTTTTATGATGTTGGATTCCTGGTCAGCTTGGATCCGCTACACACATAGAGAAATGATAAGTCTTCACAATGTACCAGTAGCCATATACCCATCTGCATCTTTTTTATTTGTTTGGTTTTGGGCTTGTTTTGTTTTAAAGGTTTCTTAGTCAGGAACACAACCTTGAGAGACATCTTGTCCCCTCAGGGTTAACAAAGATTGTCCAGGTAATGGCAAGAAAAGAAGAAAACCAAATTGATACCTCTTCCTTTTATGGCAGTACCTGCCTCCTCTTTTTCTGTTGCTCTTGATAGGAAATTAAACATTTAGAATCAGACTCCAAGACAGATGGATATATTAAATACCTGATGCTTGATCTTATTTGATAAAATCTACATCAATATAAAAGAAAATTCAGTTTTTAAATGTCATGCTTGAATGGCTGAGAGCTATACTTTGCATTTGATTATTGGCAGAATTAAGTTCACAAGTCATGAACTCATAAGACACCTTTTTTGTTGTTTCTTCTTACTTGAAAAGCTTCCAGGAATGGCACCATTTGCTTATCTGGACTTGGGAAATTGGTTATCTAGTTGATTAAGCCTATTCTGATACTGGAGTCCTGGAATAGTCCTGTACAAAAACAAACGTTTTCACTGCAAGACTCACTAACCTGTTTGTTTGTTTGTTTTCATGTTATAGAGAGTTCCAATAGACTAAGAAAGAAGGAAATAGAGATTTTTGGGGTTTAGTTCATGGCACATTACGACAGCTGAGTTGGAAACCCTCCCCCTTCCCCTCCCGCTTCTTGCCACATGGTCTCCAAGATGTCCCAGGAAGCAGAGAGACACACACACGGCTGCAGTAGAGGAAACAGAGAAAGGGTTTATTCCCAGGGTCAGGGTTTTTATGGGGTTTTAGGGGAAGTGACTCACACCAATGAGAACCGAGAGTTAACAGCAAATAGGGAAGGGGTCAACAAAAGACCAATGAGGGGGCTTTTCACATAACCTGCCCAGGTACATTCTTGCATCCTAATGAGGGTGTTCCCATGGGGTTTTGGGAACAAGAAGGTAACACAGACTCCATTTTACAACTGAGTAAAAGCCTGCTTTCAAAGCATTATGGTTAGCTTTTTCCATCTTCTTCAGAGACCCATCTCTTGCAGGCTTTATTCCACTTCTGATATTGTAAGTTTATTGCTACATTGAACGGAACTGGCCCTAGAACTGAGACCTGAGGAACACTGCTGGTGACTGGCTGCCATCCAGATGTATCTCCATTCACTACAATCCTTTGAGCCCTGCCCTTTGGGCAATTCTTCACCCAGTGCACTGTATACCTGCTCATCTCACAGTTAAACTATTTGTGCAAAAGGATACTGTGAGGGACAGTATCAAAAGCCTTACTAACATCCTGAAAAACCACCTTCCCTTTATCCAGTAGACAGGTGACCTTATCATAGAAGGATATCAAATTAGAGAGGACTTTCCCTTTGTGAACCCATGTTGAATGTGTCTTTAAATGAACCCAGTATGATCTTCTCCATAATTTTTTCAGGTACTGAGGTTAGACTAAGAGATCTGTAGTTTCCTGTGTTTCTCTCATGCCCTTCTTGTAAAGTGGAATAACATTGGCTAGCTTCCAGTCAGCAGGGACCTCCCAAGACCTTTGGCAGATGATTGAAAGGCTCCTGCTGTAACATTCTCTATCTCCTTCAGTCCTCTGGAATGAATCACATCAGGCCCCATGGACTTATGAACATTCAACTGCAGTTTCAGTGTCCACAAATGGAAAGTCACTGTTCCCACACTCATGGTCCTCCAACTCAGAGGACTGGGCAGCCCAAGGTCTATCAGTATTGATAATGACTGATGCAAAGAAAGCATTGAATGTATTCACTTTTTCTTCATCCCTAGTAGTCAGGTAACCATCTTCAACAAGTATCAGTCCAATGTTTTCCTTAGACCTTGTCTTGCTATTAATGTACTTAAAAAAGCCATTCTTCTTGTCTGACACAACACTGGCCAGTTTCAACTCTAGTTTAGCTTTAGCTGTTTGTGTCTTCTCCCTGCATGTATGAACCACAGCTCTGTAATGTTCCTGCATTTCCTGACCTTGCTTCCAGAAATCATACAATTTCTTTATCCACCGGAGTTCCAAGAGGAGCTCCCTGTTCAGCCAAGCTAGTCTTCTGCCCTGCTTGCTTGACCTTCAGCACAAGGTCCTCTGCTTCTGCCTGCTCCCCTGCTTCTAAAACGTGGTTCTTAAAACCTGACCAGCACTCGTGGACTCCTAAGCCCTCAAAGGCAGATTCCCAGGGAAAACTGCTCCCTGAATAGCTTAAAGTTTGCTCTCTCGAAATCCAGGGTAGCAACTCTGCTGACCTTTTTTCTCATTGCACCGAAAATTTTAAACTCAACTGTTTTGTGATCTCTGCGGCCAAGACAGCCACCTACCATCACATCTACCACAAGTCCTTCTCTAGTCACAAATAGCAAGTCTAGGAAACTATCTTTCCTAGTTGTTATAGTTTTAAAACTCAGAATTCCTTCCAAAAAAAAGCTTGGACCCAACGCCTTGGTACTGAAAACAGGTTTAACAAAAGATGCTATGAATATGTATGTTCGGTCGTTAGCAGCTATAGCCAGAGTGCTTTTGTTCGGACCTCTTCTGGAGAGCTTGGGGGAAGGGGTTGGGGGGTGCCTGGTTTTTTCTGCGCAGGTCAGGACACCACCGGCTCAGCACGGAGGAGAGGGAGCAGACACACACACCTCAGGTCTGACATC
>JAWWTY010000088.1:1865208-1879469 GCA_035222235.1 Margarornis squamiger
CCCTGTGCCCCCCAAACCACACCACTCCCCCTGAACCCTTACCCAATCACATCCTACCTCCCAAACCCCGCCTGAAGTGTTTAAATACCTTTGGGACAGGTAATTAAACCATTTTCTACGACCTGACTACCTCGGAGTGCTGCATCACATTACTCCTGACCACGTGGGGATTTTGCAATCCCTTCCCGACCCTGAGAGGCCTGTGGAAATAGAGAAGCCAGTTCCCTTCAGAACTGTTAGTGAGGGGAAGCCATGTTAGGGGCAGCTGAGGTCACTGGAGAAGAGGAGGAAGGGGGGAGACCTCATTGCAGTTACAACTTCCTCGTGAGAGGAAGAGGAGGGACAGTCACTGATCTCTGTGGTGACCAGTGACGGGACCTATGGGAATAGCCTGAAGTTGTGTCAAGGGGAGGTTTAGGTTGGATATTAGAAAAAGGTTCTTCACTGAGACGGTGGTTGGGCACTGGAACAGGCTCCCCAGAGAAGTGGTCTCAGCACTAAGCCTGACAGAATTCAAGAACTGTTTGGACAATACTCTCAGGCACATGGTGTGATTCTTGAGGATGTCCTGATCAGGACTTAAACTCGGTGATTCTTGTGAGTCCCTTCCAACTCAGCATATTTTGTGATTCTGTGATTTATGCTTCTATTTCAAATGTTAGAATAGATTTTAAAAATACGTAATTTAAAACTTGTGGCCCCTATACAATAATGTTTTTAGTGTAGTAAGCCATCTCCAGGTATGTTCATAACAGCACCATCTACAACAACAGGTTTTAATTTTGAGTAGTTCGTGTCTTTATATCAATAACTCCACTACTTTTATTCTGCATGTATCCCAGCAGTTAAAAAGTCATTTGAATTTTTTCTGAAAATGACACTTTTCTTCATTACTCTGGTTTAGCTGCTGTTTTTTCATCCTGTGGTTTTAGTTTTAAGGGTAATTTCCAGTCTAGCAGTGAGTTTTCTGTTTTGTCTATAACAATAGGTCTAAAGTTGTGTCAGCAGACTTGGAGCTTAAAAATATTATATGGACTCATTTTTGAAAAAAACGCATCAAATAAAGAAAAAAAAAACAATTCCAAGAGACATACCTTTCATAGAGGAAGATGTTTCTGGACATGCACAGTGGTGTAGTTCAAAAAGTAGGGGAAGCAAGAAGGTGCAATTATGTTAGCTACCAGGTTCTGCAACCCAGACTGAAACTGGGTTATTTGAGTTATGAGATGTGTATAGATACCAAAAACATGACTACAAGAGAAAAAAATTCTTAGTCAAAACAAGAAAGAGTGCTGTCCCAGGTAGGCAATGACTCCTCACATGATGTAAATGGCAAGGTTTCTGCTTTGGTCCATTCAGAGTACTCATTCAAGAAAAGGCATAATCACAGTTTCTGCAGGAATCCATTTAATGGCGAGCTTTGTTTTTTATTGGCATAGGGAAAGGAGGGGAAAGAGAAGGAAATCTACAATTATACCTCCTTTGTACCTTGACAAAATAACCATCTAAATAGAAAACATCTCTGAAGTATGTTGATGGAGGAGGATTCGTTTCCCTGCACCTGAAACATGCAGCTCACCACAGTGTGGAGCGTGTTCACTGGGTTTCAGGAGCTGATTTCAGCAGCTGATTTGAACTTTTTTTTTGACCATCCACCTTCTGGCAGTGTAGCTTTGACTCTAACCAAGTATTCAAGGTTATTTTTTCAGATAAGCTTATGTACATTTCTTGGGGATTTTGAATATTTTACTTTAATACCCAGTTTAGTTAGTTTAACTAGCTGACTGATCTCCTATTGTTAATAGGAAGAGTGGCCCTCAAGGTGGTTTTCAAAATATCAGCCTAACTTACACTCTGTGAGTGGCCTGCTGAGGGGCTTTATCATATATCCATTGATACAGACTGAACTTGAAATAATGGTGCAAAAACCCCATCATCCTTCATTTCCACGGTGGTACTCTCAATATTTTCTTAAGAATTAAAGTTTACAACATACCTTTCTTTCTATATGCACATATTAAAATGCCTGTGACTGTCAATGGCACAAAACTCAGCAGTGTGTGCTGACACCTCCTTTACTGTCCATACTCTTAATAATCTTAAAATTGTTGCTTCATGAAATTCATTCTTTGATGCAATAAGCTACAGTTGGTAATGGGACTCAGGCTCACGCTAAGGATCTGTTTCTAATTAGTATGCCTAAGAGGGACATGCCAGTGTGAAAAACTCTGAATTCTGACCCTTGAAGAGTCAACCTAAACATTGTATTACCTTACAATGTACTTTATGCAAATTTATATTTTTCTAAACTGATTCATTATAAATTTGCCCAAGCCTACTTTCTAATCTTGATGGATATATTCTAATTAGGCAAACTGACTTGTATCCCAAGTGACATAAATTAAAAACCTAGGGATAAATACACCCCTAATTGACTGGTGGCATGCTGAGGATATTTGATTTGCAGATGAGAGTTCATGGAGATTATGAGGCAGAAAGCTATGTGAAAATATATTGTTATGATGTGGATTGTGTTTTACCCTGCAAAGATATAGTTATTTAATATTAGTGGTAGTTGAGTTGATTAAACCAATAGGGTGTAGCTGATGTTTTCTGTATGCTGTTTGCTATGAAATAACTGCTAACATATATCACATAACATTTTCTGTTTGTTTATCTGATTGCATACACATAGTTTCATCAGAGCTTTCTGAGCCTGGAGATACCCATGTTTGCTTAATATTTGACAAGCAAAATTCAAAACCCTCTAGGCTCACCAGGCCTGTTTCCATAATCCTTAATTGGGAAAAATAAGCCTTGAGAGCTTTGAAATACCATGCTGAAACTGAGATCGGGGCTGGCAGCACTAACCATCAAAACTCCCTGTAAGCCCACAGACAATAACCCATAACCCTCTCCATTTACCATCTCTTCCCAATATTTGACTGATAGTTTAAAAAAAAAAAGGCAGCTACAGAACAATTAGACATTTAAGGTTCATTTTAAGTAGTAAAAGTAAATTTTATTTTGGAAAACATAAGAATAAACCCTTAAATATTTATAATATTTCTGAAGTAAAATATCACTTTGCTATTTCCTCTCAAATAATGGTTTATGTTATTTTTTCCTTAACTACCTGAAGGGAATTGATTATTATAAAATTAATATAAAAAGGTATTTGTAGTTTGACAGATTATACAATAAGGGTAGAGTTACAACCAGTAATTCATCATTTTCCTCTTCATTCATTTCAGCAGCTTTTCTGAATTCTGCACATTATTGAAGGGTCATAATGGCGGCTTTAAGTAATAATAATAAGTTACATTATAAGAAATGCATTTCCATACACCTTCAAGCTTCCTACACATTTGTGTTTTTCAATTTTTTGGAACGTCTTTCTGCTCATCCTGCCACCAGTTTTCAGGACAACTGTCTTAGTAGTTGTGGACTTAATAATAATTTAAAAGTTAAAAATTGGAGCCTAGTTGAATGGAAGGCAGGCAGAGCATTAAACTGTTTACACTGGTTTTGTACTCTTTTGCATCTTCTAGTGATTTAGATTTATCTCAGAACAGCGATAGCATATGTTGAATAAGTAGGAAAGGAGCTTGGGAAGATATATGTTTATTAAAAACTGCTTTCTTCAAGGCACAGATAATTCAATTTGTTATGAGGAAGGAAAGAAATATTGTTTATCTTTCAAAACTCAGCTGGGCAAATATGTACTAAGCAGTGTGTGTTAAAAGAATGTCAAAGCAGACATTTGAACAGTGAGCTCAAAGCTGGGAAAGCTTCTGGCAAAGCTTCATTTTGGAGGATTCAAGGTTGCTTTTGGAAACACTCCCCAAAAGAATATTATTTAATCTGCTGCAGTAAATGTTATGTAAAATGATAAAGCTGTTGTCCTAAGCACTGCACAAAACACAAAGACAAAATATTAAAGTTAAGTATTAAGAATTCAGTGACATTATATTGCATTTTTTAGGGTAGCAACATTTTAATTGCACTTTGAAATTTTTTTTAAAATAACTTTTAGTCAGTCTCAAAATTTTTTGTAACATTCTAGTTGCCATTTTTTTATACCCTCAGTTTCCTTTCATTTGCACACATAGATAGTGACTATTTTAAATTAATTTTGCTATGTTAGTTACAGTATGATTTTTAAACATCTTTTGAAGGACTGAAATTTCTTCAGCAGCTGGAAGATCTTTAGATGTAGAAATATGACTTTACTACTGTGAACAAAAATGATGGTACAGTAGGTAAGAAGCATAAAAATCTGCATTTATGATGGAAGGAAGGCAGATGAGAAAGATGGCTTAAATTTTTTTCTACTAGATCTAAGTTAAGAATATTACCCATAACACTACATAATTGAATTAGTATATTGAAATCTTGGTATTAAGTCCAAAGTCTGAGTGAAAGTCTTAGTGTTAAAATGCTGCTAAAACTTAATTTCTCCTAAGTGGGATTTGAAGGGAAGAACTTTTGCTTATAGCTATGGGGATAGGAAAGATTTGTTCAAAGTGCAAGAATGAAAGATGTCTACCCGTTGGTTTTTGTTTGTTTGTTTGCTTGTTGTTTTGTTATTTTGTTATTTTGGTTTTTTATATTTATCCTTAATTGCCATTAGGCAAACCTCTATATTCTACCTTAAAATCATTTGTGTTCTTGCTGGAGTGATTTACAAAATCTGAGCCAGACTTGCAAGCAACTGAGAGACTGGATAAGGTGAAAGAGACACTAAGGTGAAATGCTGACTGTCTCTGCTGCACTTCTCTAAAATTTGTTTTTGTGTGTTTCCTCTCTGACTCATTGAGTGTAAGTCATCCTCTACCAAGAAGTTGTAAGTTCATCAGCCCAAGTAAATGTGATTTTCTTTTCTGAAGGATTTAAATTTTTGATTCATCCTTTTGACGCCTGTAATTCCAATGTCTTTCCCAAACACTAAAAAAAGTCTCCCTCCAGACAGCTTTGGTGTTCTCTGCCACAAGAAGAATTAGTGTTTAAAAATTAAAAATAACATCTCTTCTTAATCTACAGCATATAATACTTTTGTATGCTGGCTGCTTAATGTAAATCAAATAAAATATATGAACATTCTAAACTGTAAGCCTTCTCTCACTGGTCTCTCTTGTTAACACGGGTTAGGTTAGCTAAATGAATGGTAGCATGTGTATAGTTAGTGAGTTTTCCTTCTTACATCTATAATACAAGTTTATAATGGAAGCAATGTCATATAATATTTAAATCTGACATTTACTGTTTGCCCTAGTAGATGGTCTTTCTTTTACTTAAGTGCCATTACTTTTATGTACTCCATTTTCATTGCATTTAGTCCCATTGTCGTAATAATGCTTGCATGATTTACCAGGAAAATGCAATCTTTGCCCTGAATGGCACAGTGCAAGAAAAAATGGAAGCTGTTAAGAGGCTGAATGGCAAAAAAGTATTATTGACCTATGCTGGCAGCCATGTGTTTCAATTATTTTCAAGAATCCATTTGTCAGATAAGTGAAGCAATGTGGGACGCCAAGTTCAAGCTGGGGTTAGTGCCTTTCTACATCTTATATGATGTATGTTCTGTAGCCATTTAATTGAATTACCCAATTTATTTTTCAAGCAACAATGCTCTACCAAGAGCCATGACATTAAACAATTAAATACTAGTTTAAAAGTCTGCATTTTATGTAGTTCATCATTTCTCTGCAGCAGGCTATCAGCCTAGGGCTGCACTGCAATCTGATACAGTAAAATCTTAGCAGCTCAGGGAACACCCTTCCTGTCCCAAACGGCAAAATTTTGAGGTCAGTATGCATGGAGAATGTGAGTGCCCATTGACTGGCCACTACTGTAGAAGATGCCCTCTTAGTTTCCTAGGAGATGAGATGAAGGAGTTACTGTTAACTGCCATGCTTTAAGAGCTTCTGGATTTCTAGACTGTAGACTGGAAGTTCAGAAAAGGGGATAAAATCAAGAAATTGTTTCCAAAAGATTAAAGAAAAAGCTGGGCTAACTTGTAAAGCTTCCTTAAACTTCTGCAGCAGTAATAATTACACAATCTTTGTTGCTTTAATCAAACAGCATGGGATTTATGTTTTCCTCTTTTTACTTTTTTTGCTGGAAATATTTTACCTGTAGTGAAATTGTTTACTTGGATGTTCATACAGTGCAGTAGTCTGCATCCATTTACTTTCACAAATATTTAAAATACTTTCACCAGTTTTACTAAGAAATACATTGAAGAGATGAGGGATTTCTTTATTTCTTTCTATTTTCCTGGTGTTACTGGAAATCAATTAAAATATAAATTTTTTAAATCTTAGAGATTTTCTTTTGTTATATACATACAGATACATATTTTGATATGAGAAGAATAATTACTGAAACAGGAAGAACAGTAGCGACTTTTTTTTTTTTTTTCAATTAACATTCAACAATTAAATTTTAATATGGTCAGGGAATTGTTCAGAGACTTTTGTATGGGGATACTGCACCTTTAATTATCTGCCCTCTGGTGCCAAGCCTTTTCTTTGAGTGCTTCCATAAAAGCTTATTGCAGCTAGTTATTGAGCAAATTAGTACTTGAGTTTTGGTGGAAAAATGTCTTTATTAGTCCTAAAACCAGAGTCACTGTGCATTCCCAGAAGGCATGATTTTGTTTGATGAATAAATCTAGTAATTATCCTGCTGTTAGGGCTGTACCACAAATGTCATAAGCAGATAAACAGAAGGAGTAAGCCTTCCGTAAATTCTCTAATTATCTATGTTGGATTACTTATTGCCTGCAGATGATTTATGAGCATATTGATATATCCTTAAGTATTTTCATTTGAGTTCACAGATGCAAATAATTAAGGCACTAGTAATTTGCAAAAGAAAGTGGCAGGTCAGGGTCATCTCATTATAAAACTTGTGCTTGTGTTCATGCTATAGGAGAAGATATAGGTATGAGCTCTTTGACTAAGCTTTCACCTTTAACATTTTAACTTTCCCATCTATTTTTTTAGTATAATTCCCAATTTTCCATAAGTGTGTCTTAGATCTCATTTTGCTTAGATACTACTCAGTCACAATAGAGATGATTGTCAGCTTGATTTCCAATACCCAGCATGTATGTGAACCTGGAAAGCCACACTGGAAAGGTTTAACTAATAATACCAAGGATGGTAATTTTCTTCAATCTACTATTGCTGTTTAAATGTCGAGTTCATGTTTCTGCATCACATCATATTAAATCCTACCATATCCCTTGGCACAGTCAGTGGCTGAAATCAAGATTTCCCCTTTCTTTCTTGGAGGAGCACAAAGAATGTATAGAGCTGTTTATGTAGAAGCACATAGCTGTAAAATATTTTAAATAACCAAGGCCTCTCTAGGTTTAGGTCCTTTTCTCCATTTCAGCTGTTCAGGGAAGATTCTGCTAGACATTAAAGCTATAGAGAATTTGCCTCTGACAGTAAAAAGTGAAACTACTGGAAAAGTAGGTGCTATACAATGTGTATGATATCTTCTCTCTAGATGCATCTGGGTTTTGTGTGTTGATATTTGCATGTGTTTCTCTTGTCATACACCTATTAATCTCTTTTATCTATTAATAGACAAAAACTTTGGACTGATGTGTTACAGATTTTTGTGGATGATATTTTCAGTTTTACTTAAAAGTTGATGCAATGGAACCAGCATAATTTGTGGGATAAGGAATTAAGACAATGTAAGTGCTGTCAGACAAAAATGGGTATTTAGAACTGTTGCAACCACTTTTGCTCAAGGCTAATTCACAGAGTGTTCTTCTGTTGTAATAACTATTTTAGTTGTTTAGTTATGCCTTAGTAAGCACATCTGAACAGGCTTTAACATGGGGAGGGGAGAACTGACATTTACAAATTTCTATTGATAACATTGAATATTTAATCTTCCAGATGTACTCCTGTCATAATAACTTACATTAGCAGAACTCATTTTCAGAATACCCAGTAATTGCATGGAGCTGGATCATCCTCAAATGATACAGTGACAAGCCTTAGCTGAAAATTCTTCCCAAAGTTTTAAAATGGATATTTTGGAATATGCCTCAGAAATTATGAGAGTGGCTATGGCGCAGTTTGACACGTTGCCTAGAGTTTCATTGTACAGATGAGGACACCAAAAGAATAGAATAAAATAAAATACTATTTCTTTTAATACAACACTTGTATTCCATGGTGAACTAATTTTGGACTTGCTTGTGGAGGCGCAGAAATGGGACAGTACTGACCTACCAGCCACACATAAAATGAGAGTAAATGAGATAAATGACGTGACCTTGACATTGTCATTAGTCTAGCCACAGAAATCTGACCTTTCTGATAATTCCTTCTGGGCATAATAAACTTTGATGTCACTTTAATGTCACATTGTTTCATAAACAATATATGGATTGGACAGAATGGCACTCTTTTTTTCCTAACACCTGCATATCGTGAATCTGTTATCTGGATGGACAGGAGTTGTTGCACTATTAGAAGATTCTCCTTAAACTGAGTCTTCTCCTCCCTCCAACTGACCTTACTGCCCACAGTTTGTTGCTTTAAGTGTTTTTTTTGCAGTTTATGATCAAACCTTTAATTTGTATTTTATTTGTAATATGAGCTGCTTCTCTAAAAAGTCAAAATACATTTGTAAGGAGAAAAGATGTTTTATTGAAAAGACCAAAGGAATCAATGATTTTCAGAAAGATTGTTGACAATTAATTTGGGATTAAATGCTGAAAATCTGTCAAGCCACCACTTGGCGTCTGAAGCTCACATGCCACCAGCTAAAGTGTCAGAGCTTTTCATAAGTCATGTCACAGATGATCTGCCCATATAGACAAACCTTGCTTCCTTGTGAACACATGATTTTAATTTTTTTCCTCCTTTTTTTTTTTTTTTGATCCCTTCTCTCCTCTTAGGAACATGAGTGATTTGTCAGCCAACAATGGTGAGAACCCATGAAACAATTAGTATACAGGGATTTTAGGACTTTGGGAGAATTTTGTGTGAACACTCAGTCAAATATTTTAATCAATTTGATGCTTCACCCACTGTGTTCTTGTTTTGTGCTTAATTTAATAGTGTTTATTGTTGCCTATGTTTATACAAACCTTCTTTTGGGATACATGTATGTGAACATGTATATAAACTGAGATACATTTCCATCCATGGAATTAGACCCTTGCACATATGCTGAGTCAACTAATAAAAACAGCAATATGTGATGTCTGACCAATTACTGCATTTATTGAAAGTCAAATATGAAAGATTAATACTTACAACAATCTAATTTTAAGAGATTGAAATAGTTTTGAGAGATATAATCAAATGAATAAAATGTTCAAATATAGCATGAACTCATCAGGGGTGAATGTGAACATAACATGAATCAGTTGCTTGTAATAATTACTGGTAACTATTTCACTTGTTGTAGTGTGTATAAAGACATTAAAGGACATTGAAAGTTCTGGTGATGACCTCGTTTGCTGTCAATAACTTCTTAAATTCCTGACTGGTTCACAATGAAGATATGTGCAGTAAGACTAAAATCCTCTTTGTAATGAGTGTGGGTTTTTTTTTTGTTTTGTTGGTTGGTTGGTTTTGTTTTTTTGTTTGGGTTTTTGTTTGTTTTTTTGTTGTTGTTTTTTTGTTTTTGTTTTTGTTTTGTTTTGTTTTGCCTTTTTTTTTTTTTTTTTTTTTTGTGGATAAAGGAGGAATGGAGCCTGCAACAACCAGAGGTTTTAAAATTTCTGGATTATTTTTTCTAGCAAGTCTGGTGTCCATGTAGCCAAAAGGATTCAGCTGAAATGTGGAATTGTTAATTGGTCTCTGTCACTGTCTTTTATTAGGCATTATACAAAAGCTAGCCTAGATCAGTGGCTTTTTGCTTTTATGTGAATTACTGAAACTAGAGTGGGTTTACTAAAATGAGTTCCATAAAGATCAGGTAGATATTCCAAAATGTCTTTCCTGGTTTGTGCAGAAGGTCCTGACAATTTTCTTGTATGAAAATTTGTAAGAAAACAGTGTAGATATGTAGGTGCTGTATTTTAAAAGCCTTTCGTATCTAATTAATAAATTACATATTACATGTATTCAGAAGAAAATCCTGACATGTAACAATAATAGTGATACTCATATTTAATTATGATATTGGTAGTATTTATTACTCTCTACCATTCAGCATTATTTCTTTTAAAATTTTTGCAATAAATGTGGCAGTTAGGCATTAATAGGTCAGTTTATGCAAGGGGTTCTTTTAATTGTCCTATTTCATACATTTAGTCTTGAAATTTTATCATAAGTTCTTAGCAATCTCTTTTTATTTTTGGTAATATTTTAAAATATTTAAAAAAAATTAAAATATTTTAAAATTTTTATATATAAAAATATAAATGCATTTTATTTTAAATCAGTGAGTGTCATTGTGTCCACTTTTACTTCAGTACTAATTATATACTGACTCTGTGTTTGCAGTTAATAAGCTTAAATACTAGGGGAAGAATCAGTGAAAAAGATTACACCACAGATAATTAATAAAAATCAATTAGTTTGTTAATGAGTCCTCTGCCATTACCCAAGGTGGCAGAAACCAGCTGGGGTAAAAAACAGCATTCCTGAATTGGACATTTTAGATGCCTGAGATCTGTTGAGAATTTCAGAGGAAATGAATATAAGAGGCAGCACTACTTGGGTTAAAACTGGCTAAATTTCCTCTTGAGATTGCAGGTCCTCTAGCTAATAAATCTAGTAACAAAGTGATTCATCTTTAGTGTATGCTATAAAGCATCTTCTGATGCCTAAAGTACATTGCTCACTGCCCTGTATTAAAAACAAAGCCCATAGTTGTAAATGTCAATGACTGAGATTGTTAGAGTGCTTGCATCTCCTCGCTTTAGTGGAAAAGCTGGAAATACCCATTACCTCTTAGATGACTTTAGGATAACATTTTGCATTCAGATATATAAATGGCATAAAGTCAAACATGATCAGGCAGTGAAATGCAAAATGTCTTCAAAAGCTCCTTGAACTAAAAGGGAAAAGTCCAATGGCAATGCTTATCCATTTGTAAGTATACTTCCGTAACACATTTACATCACCTTTCTTTTATTTTGTCTCTCTTTGTTAGGTCATGGCTAATTTGATCAAACTGTATACAGAACTCAAAAAACCCTTATAATCCATACACACATTGTCAGCCATGTCATTTATTTTTGAGACCTTGGGTGGACATATCTGGAAAGAAATAGGTATTTCCATGGCAAGAAGGTATTTGGATCTGGAATCATTGTATATTAAAGAATTTTTATGATTCCTGTCCAGAAAAAAATAGAAAATACCTAGGAGGACTAAGAAAACTAACATTCCAAGGTATTAATTTTTCCAATGGTATCAGCTGCCTAAGTATGACAGAGAGTTAAGGATATTAGTTCTTTCTAGAAACTTCCCCCTTTTTCCTCCAGAGACTATCACAACAAAAATGTTGTTATGATTTGTTTTCAGTTAAATCTAACAGTGTTCATTTTATCAAACTCTCCTTATTTACAAATCACAGGCCATGATGCTCTTGCTGTGTAGGAAGTTTATTTATTGATGCCACCTGAAGTCATACTCTGTATTAAGACAGACACACAACACGAGAATTCCTCATTTTTAAAATAGTACAGGTAGTTATAAACTATTGCTTCAAAGAATATTTTCTGCATGAGAGAAGAACTTCTGTTGCTGTGTACAGTACAGACAAGAGGCAGATAAGTATAGTATTTTTATGTTACTATAGTACTACAGCAAATGTAGTGATTCTTACTTAAATAGTTTCATACATATAGTTTGTCATCCTGCTTGGGGAAATTTGCCCTGTTCATTGTGAGCAAGGAGCACAGCAGATGATCTGAATGACTTGAAGTCATAGGAATGACTGTTGAAACTCAGTTTGTTTACACACCATTGTGATTTTAAAGTTTTCAAGTGATACAATAGAAACAAATATCTTCTCTTGCTTTTGAACCATTGGAAAGATATTTCAATGTTTAAACTTCTGGGTTGGGAGTGAAGAATAATTCTGTATCCTCCTGACTTTCTCATTTTCATTATTTCTGTGTATGATGGTTTTCCTGTACTGATATCAAAATATTTTAAATATTTCTTTGAAAATCTAGCAATACGAACTACTTCTCCTAATTAAAATGTACTTAAGGCAATTCTTAATTCTCTGTACTTCGTCTTGACTGTGTTATCTCAAATCTGATGACTCCTTAAACACTAGAATTATGTTGTTTTATATCACCATGAGTTTTCTAAATGACCTTTTAAAAATTATCATCTATTTAAACACATAAACCCAACAGATTAAATACTGTGGGCATAACTTCCTTATTACACTGCTTGCCATCACAAGCATTTCTCATTAAGCTATGTACCTATGGCAGGGAAATGCTCTCAGAACACAACCTTTGTGTCAAGTTAGGTATTTAGAGAAGGTGCGTACTCTTTATAAATACAGAGCAGAAAAGTTCCATATTTACATAACTATGTCAATTTCCATATAATAAGTCTCAGTTTTGAAGAACTTGTGCCAAGCTTGTTGCTTTTCATATATAACACACTGCGGAAGCAGCAGAGAGTGGTGAATGATAGGGATCTTGGAAATTCCTGGTACCCTTAATATTTTTAGTGGTAGACTTATATTTTCCATTTTTAACCTCCACTGATCTAGCAAGCAATGGATTACAGTGTGATTCTCATTAAACCTTGATTACCATTCCATCAACAAGTAGGAGCAGCTCTTTGGCATCTATTAGGTATTGATAGCTATCTGAGGCCAGTGAGGTACAACATCTCGTGTGTCTTGCCTGTTGAAGTTTCAAGAAGTCTGAGGCTGAGACTGTGCAAGAAAATGTATCAGCATGACTAATTTAAAAATTGAGACCACAGATTTCCTTATTATGTATAGTTTTTTTCAGATTTATCCAAACTTCTCAGTGATCTGTTTGTGAATGTTCCTCATACTTTTGTGGTACTTACATGCATCATATAATGTTCTACAAACTCCTTAAAGATTATAATGTAATAGCAGTGTTATATGGATAATATTTTTCCTAATGTACATATCTCATGCCTGATAGTTTATATTAACATCATAGCAAACAGTTTCTCTTAAAAACATGGATATTTGAAATGAAGGATTTTGAGAAAATTGCCTGTTACCAACACTTCTCTATACATTCTGTCTCTCTGGCTATATAATAAAGATTCAAAATATGTCTTGATTGTAAATTATTCCTCATATGTACAACAGAGCATTTTACAGAACTATTAGCAATGGAATAATGGCCTGTGATTTGTAAATTAGGAGAGTTTGATAAAATGAACACTATTAAATTTAACTGAAAACAAATCAACATTTTGTAGCTGTGATAATTTCTGCAGGAAAAAGGGAGTTTTTTGGAAAGAACTGATATTCTTAACTCTCTATCTTACCTAGGCAGCTGATACAGTTGGAAAAATTAATACCTTGGAATGTTAGTTTTCTTAGTTCTCCATCCCTAACAGTGTCATTCTGCACGTCTTCTCACAAACCTTACAATACTGGAGTACATTATTTGTTGAGTATTATTTGCACAGTTTATAAAAAGAGGTGATTGAGATTTATGATGACTCACTACTTACATTTAGAATGAAGTTGAGTTTACTTAAGGATTTTCTGTTTCTCGCTCCACATTAGGAGCTTTTTAGACACAGGTAGTCCCTGGATCTCTGAAGACGTGCATATCTAACTCTAAAAATGTTCTTAAACCTTGCAGAATTGAAACCTGATGACTACTATTGCTTTTCTCTGCCTTCTCCTCTTCCAAAAGGAAGTTAACAGTCAAACTACTGATCAACGTTCGGACAAATTGCACCAAGCTCATTCACATTCACTTCAAGGTATATCTTGAATTAAAAGTCTTGTCCTATTTTGGTAGATGGCAATGAATGACATGTTTTTGCTGGGTTTTGTGGTTTTGTGAGGGTTTCTAATTGGAAATTTTGGTTCTCCTATGATGCACTATTAATGGGAATCAGTTTTCTGTGTGCAATTAATACATTAAAGTCAGAAGATCATTTTGAAGGAGGGTGTTTCAGAGCTGCAGAGCAGGAAGTTGTGAAGGTTACAGGGGGAGAAACCACAAGCTGTTAGCCCACTTTATAGTAGCTTTCTCTCTGGACATGCCCAAATTAATTTTTTTTTTTTTTTTTTTTTTTTTT
>JAWWTY010000088.1:1888570-1898968 GCA_035222235.1 Margarornis squamiger
TCAAAATAATTTAATAAAGCTTTATCTTTAGGGGAAAAAAGAGTGTAGTACTTCTTTGGAAACAGAGTTTTGCTTTTTAAAATTTTAAAGAACAAGCTTGTAAGTGTACTTCAACTTCCATTATAATTCTAGGAAACAAATTGTGGAAATATGAGTTTATTCTGCTAACTTCAGACATCATGAAACTTTGCAGAAAATAAGATTGCCAGAGCTAAGACTGTGAGCTAATCTCTTAGAACCGTTAAAATCACAGAGAACTCAGATGAGTGTGGAAATTAGGTGCCTACTCCACTGGATCCTCTGTCTGCCTTATTAACTACTGTAAGATTGTATTAGAAATAGACTGCTCTCTTCAAGAGCTGATATGTATTAATTTATCACAGGACAGAAACCTCAGATTATATTTTGATAAACATTCCAAAATTTGAATGCAATATTGAACTCTCTATGCATTTCTTTCTGCATCTTTCCTATTTTCCTCATTGGGTATTCTTTCCAACACTTGTCTGCTTCACAGGTGGAATTGTCATCCCAACTGTGTCAGTCAGAGGATGTTGTTGAGGAGTTCAGCCCTTCTGTTACACTAAGACAAGGAAGACAAGGAAATATGTGGCTTACTTCATCAACCATGTATGGCATGCAACTGATGCAAAAAGCAACAGCATAACTGAGAAACTGCCCATTGCTTCTAAAAGGGAGGGATGCTCTTGGCATCTGACTCTGTAGAGTCACTTTTCCCTTGCAGACATACGGCTTAATTCAACACTATAAGGCAGATATTTAAAGAGCCATTAATGTGCTGTCAGGCTAAAAAAAGAGGGGTTTAACTACACTACAGTTTTTGAATTCTCCTCTTTCAGACAAACCAAGTCCAACCTCATCCTCTGAATTAATTTCTTGTTTCCATAAAGCCTTGACCAATATCTTGTCTGACTCAATTTCTGCCCAGAACAGTAATTAGAGACTTTTCTGGAAGAGCTACGTGGATGTATCTGTCTTAGAGGGTCACCATTTTATATTTTCCACTTATCTTTCAACTTAAGTATTAAAAAGTATATCAGTGAGATGTCTTACATCAAGCTCTGGACTTTCAGGCACAAAGGAGGCTAGTGAAAGCCTGCAGCTTTTCAGATTTTCATTATGTTCAGCTTTTCAGATTATTGTTTAGTCCATTGTTATTTGTATTTGACTTTCATAAAGACACTCAGTTTGCCTATGATCCTCCACGATGTAGAAAAGTGTTATCATCTTATGAACAGAAATGTTCCTAGTCTTGTTTGTGTGTAAAGAGACAAAATTAAATCATATAGGAGAAGAGATAAGTTGCACTGATTCCCTGTGTGGTTATGCACATCATATCTGCAGGTATGAGGCTGAATAACACTCCTTGAAAAACTAAAACTTTCCAGCTGGAAAACTGTTTTATATTTTTTCTTTATATAAATATGTATAAGTATATGCATATATAAATAAAGAAATCTCTAATTTGTTACAATACAAAACAAAATCAGAGCTTCAGGTGAAAAATCAATTATTGGTTTAGAATTTATAGCATTTGAATGTTTCATCAAAAATATTTGAGAAAATTGAGTTTTGTGTTGTAAACATTTCATATAAGTCTAGCATGACATTATTATTGTATTGCTGCTCAAAGAGTACATACACAAGTGTTGTAAAATGCTTGCAGTATGATACATGTGTTCTGAATGTGTTGACTTGACTTTTTCAGTTATTGCCAGCATTTCAAAGGGAAAAAAGAAAAAGCAAGGAGAGAAGTCACAAAGAGTGAAGTGCAATCTGAACTGGGTCTTGAAGCTTAAGACATAAATCTGTTCTTGAGATAAACTTCAAACTGAGGAACAAAAACTATGGTATGTGAAAACAAGACTTCACAGGCTTATACAACCAAAGAAGGTCTTTACAATTGCTTTGTAGCAACAGGATCAGATTTAAAATGTCCAATGAAAATTTCCAGCAATTCCTATGTCATTTAGTCTCATACACTAAGATATCTTATTCTCTTTGCTTTCATGTTCTAGACTATATTGCCGGATATAAAATTTTAATTTTCATCATATGTATGACTAACCTACAGGTTGTGTAAATATTTTGGCACATGCATACTATTTCTTTTTATATAGATAAAATAATTGCCTTACTATCCATCATACTATAAACTGTGACAAACTGCATTTATGTGTTTCTCCTTTGCTTGTTTTTGTCTGTAATAATTTAGCTGTTTCTTTTGATCTGGAAATTTTAAAGCCTTCAAAGTCCATAAGTGGAAAGGGGAAGGTTACTCAATGTAACCATGTTGCATTTTCCTGTCTTGCCTTAAATGCACACACACAAAAAAAAAAAAAAAAAAAAAAAAGAAAAAAAAAGGTGCAAAAAGACCCCCATCTATTACCAAATCAATTCAAAAACCCCAAAACCTTTTCAAATGTAACAGTAGTTTGATTAGTCTTCAACTGTTTGGATTTACATGTTATCTGGAAGGTAACTGTTTTAAAGCTGATTATAATTTTATTTCAGTCTAACAGTTTTACGCATTCATATAGTTTTGTTTGAACAGAAATATCTATTTAACAGTTCAAATAAAAGTGATATTGTCTTAGATAACCTCGGAGTTTCTTTGTTCCAATAGCTGCAATTTCATAAACTATCTTTCTGTTACTCTTTTTCTAAGAAATATTAAAGTAGTACTGCAAACATAGTTACTTAAAAGTACTTTTCAGAGTAAATAACTTTAAAATTCATAGGAAAATAGTTAATATAGAGCTCTCTGTCTGGAATATAATGAGGCCACTACATTTACCAGTGCACTTTACTGAAAAATCTCTCCAGTCAGAATGTAAGCATGGTTAAAGCTCACATTTTGACGGATCAGGTTTAAAACTTTTTTGTAATCTAAAGGTAAAGATAATTATTGCATGATATAAATTGAATCTACTGACAATGGGCACAAACACAAAAAACAAGCATGTACTGAACATCTTTACTGGCTACAAATCTAAGCAAACTTCAAATGAAGTAGAAATAAAGAATCAGTTGTTTTGTTTTTGTTTAATTTGATTATGCTAATGAAATAATTTGAAAAAAACAGGGTAGTACCTGTGGTACAAGACACTGATAGGAAAGGGAGCAGTGAAAATAGATGAACAACTGAAGAACCGAAATAACAAGAAAGAGAGGACATAAAAGATTAGCACACAGCAGGTGTAGCATGGACAGATTTGCACACCATTCAAACTTGAGGCTCTGTTCCTGTTTGTCAGTGTTTAATAGAATTATGACTTTCAATTCCCAGCTTTTTAAGTTAAGTTATTCTACATGTTTGGTTAAAGGTTTGGTCTAGGAGACAGGGAGGTAACTACCTTATGATGAATGCTTATCTAGAAACACCAATTTCTATCCTTTATTTGTCTCAGTAAATTCTGGTGCTTGCACATTGTTTCGCTTACATAGTTTGCATTTTCTAGCATGTGTCTTAGTATAGAATCTCTGCATGTATTTTAATGGCTGTATAGTGTTGGTAGGCTGTGTTGATTGTCTGGCAAGACTTTTGCTGGAGGATGTTGTTTTGTGTAAACTTTGATGGATTTGGGGGTTTATTTATTGTCAAAAAACTAGAAGAAAAAAAAAGAAAAGTAGTTTTGAGGAAAACAGTTGATATAAGTAGTTCTAAAAAATTAACTTGAAGCAGTTGTTCCAAACATGCTCAGCTTGAGGACTGAGTTTTATAAAGAAGCAAGTTTTACAAAGAGGGAATATGTTAGAAGATCAGACACTACTGGACATAAACTGAAAGTTATCTTCAATCTAGAATAGAAACAACAAAGTCCCTTTTTGGTGATTCCTAATTTGAAGGAAATCTCTGGAAAGTCTCTTGAAAGGAGACATGAGTGGGATTCCCCCATCAAAATTCATGTCTAATCCCAGAAAAGGTGGGTACACTGCAGTAAGTGCAAATCTCTGTCAAGGTAAACACCTCCCTGAGCTAGTGGGAAACAGTACTTAGGGTTGTTGTGAGGTGTAAGGGCTTAAAATTGAAGTCCAACTAAGAAAAAACTATGCTGACAGAAGACATTCACCCCCAAAACTGAGTCCAACACTAAAAGAAACTGAAAGAAAATGAACAGAAAACAAGATGTGTCCTATGCTGAGTATTTCTTCAAATTCTGACTGAAAACCATTAATTTAACGGATCTCTACTAACACTAAGCAAATGTTAAAACCCCTACAGAAATTTTCATTAACAATGGAAAATATTTTCTGTATTTTACAGGCTATTCCTAACTTCCAATCCAAGGATATGAGCCATGGAAAATTTGTTCAAGTTTCTTTCCTATGACAAAACTATATTTTAAATAACGGATACTGGTAAAATTGTAAATGTTTTAGCACTGAAAATAATAAGGAAATAGTTGCAATATGTAACATGTTTTACTGCTCTTATTTGCCCTACTTTTGCACTTGACCCTAGCTCTGATGCCACACCTAGCCACATTATATTCATGTTTGTTATTGTAGGAGTATTTTGGTGTACTTTAGTAAGAGTTTAAACTGTGAATATACTAATGCCTTGAACCACTTAGAATGTACAAGTATTTTTTTTTCAGTAAACCAAACCCTTAATGTCAAATAAACAGACTGAACTTTGCATCTCTTTCCTAAGGACTTATTTTCTATATTGTCTAGAAGGTCTACACCCATCTCTTATATAAGTGAGCAGTGAAGATAGGAGACAATACCCTAGTTTTCCCTGACTCCTTTACATTCCCTATATTTCCTTTATTTTTTTCAGTAATTCTTATGTGATACCACATCCCACACCATTCTTTTCTTCCTGGTTTTGGAGAGCACAAAACTGTTATTTGCCCTCCCACATGAGAACTCGCTTTGTACTTGTCCTAGTTATGAAGGAGGTGCCCCTTTAACATACTTATTTCTCATCTCCATGAGTTAATATGGGGCTCATATTTGTTTATGAAAGTACCATCACTGTATGTTTTTTTGAAATGGTCTCTATTTTTCCAGGTTAAGGAGAACTGATAAGGATGTCATGGAGAGAAATTTCTAAGAACGCATCTAAATATACTTTGAATGATAATCAACAAATTGTTTCTGAGTTTTTATTCTAGCTATTTTGGTCTTTTTGTTTTGGTATCTTAAAGCAACCTTTAATGGTCTGTGGTGTTTTCACTGCACTAGTGATTGCAGAATTGAACTATCCAGTTGTGATTTTCCTTGTTTCTTTCTCCCACAAACCTTGAAATTCATATAAGAATGTTTAACATTCCTGTACAAATATATGCACTCTACATATCTTCTGAGCTGAGCTAAACCAGTAGCCTAAGCATGCCCTTTCCTTCCTCTTAACACCAGAAAATGTAAAACTTTGTTTAAATAAATAAGCACAAGTGAACACATACATTTGTCTTTGATGTGAGTTGTATAGATGTTTCTCATTCTATGTGGGAAGATATCATAAGCTTTCTGTCTTTTCAAAGAGGCCTCTACACTAACATTATACCTTGATTTGTTCTAGCCTGCCTCACACAGTCACTTATTTGTTTGCGTTCAGTCCAGGTGCAAGTTAAAACTGATAAGAGCTGGCAGTGTTTGTTTTATTGTGGACCTTATTCAGCCTGATATTTAATTATGTTTCCATGTGGATTTGTAATGTGGTTTAATAGTTTTATTTTACTCCTGTGATTATTTTCTGTTTGTTCTAATTTCTTTTTGGCTCTTTCTTGACCTTGAGGTGAAAAAACACAGAAGATGTATTCCCTCAATTTAATGCCAGTATGAGGTGTTTCTCCTGCATCATCAGATCAATGAAAAGTAAATAGCCTACACTTCTTGTTTCACAGTGCAGTATTGATCTTTCTTCGGCTTTTGCTTTCCTTTTTCCCTGCATCTTGTGTCTTTCAACCCCTGGGACCGAACTGATCGCCATAGATTGGACAAGCTAACAAGCGCATGATAAGGAACTAGTATTTTGTGGTATACTCACATTCTCATGTCTGGTATATAAAGCCTGGACCTCTCCACATTTAAAGAGAGGTGCCATTTTGTGTATGGCAGAAGTCACTATGAAAAAGAGCCACAGGGAAGGCATCGGAGCAGCAGAGGATTTTATTCTCCACACTGATCTTTTATTCCTACAGCTGGTGCCAAGCTGGGTGAGGACATTACTCCTCTGAAAAGACAAGTAGCCTGTGGGGAATGCCAAAAGCTGCTTTTGTCTATGGCGATAGATGGTATGGTGGCAGCCCGTGGGTAAGTCTGAACTCAATCTTATTACAACTGTGATATGTGAGTCAAGTCTTATTTTAATTTGGAGCAGCATAGACCTGTGCAGAAAGTTTTAGAGGTTAAATTAATATATAGAATTTCTAGTTGGAAATGGGACAGTCGGTGTGATGTAGTGAGTATATTTTGTAGTTCAAAATTGGACCAAGGAAAGCTGAAGTCAGTACTTCATTCAGTAAATAAACTGAATTAATCTAGTAACTTTGGATGGGCTGAGATTTGTATGCTTATTTTTTTTTCCAAATATTGTGAAAATATTTTCCCTTTAAATTTTAGTTTGATAGCAAAACTTTGGTTTTTGATGCTTAGGAATACTGCCTGTAGTGTCTACGGGTCCTCAAGTGCTACACAGATTAAGAAATCAAATCTCTTTCAGTTTTGTCTCTGGGCTCTTAACTGTGCAAAGTGATGTCTGGTACTGAAAAGTGGTCAAATAAATAATTGATATTATAATACATGCTATGCAGTGTATTGTTTCTTTCAGGGAAATAGGTATTTGTGCTGTGCAGTTTAGAAGTCTTCTGGTGTTGCTTCAGGTTTGTGAGAATGCTATTCTTATCTCCAGGTGCTTATTAGTCCTTAATGCTGTTGAATAGCCACCATATTATTCTGTTGTAAATTAGTCTCACGTAACCTTCCATGCACTTAAGTTGGTTACTGAGTATATATTCACTCAATATAGCATGTTCCAAAGCAGTATAAAGCATAAAAGAATATACACAGTCTGTAAAGAATACTTGCTATTTAATCTGCAATCCAGTAAAGGGGCTCCTCATTATTATTATTATTATTATTATTATTATTATTTTGTTTATAGCTACTAGTGTCTTACATATATACCTGTGAACATGCTATTTTTACATTTTTTATTATCGTGTTACAGTAGCTAATAGAGAGCATTCTGTGCTAATACAATAGTAAACTGAATTCTGTATTTTTAACAGTACAGTGATACACGAGTTTCATATTTCCCATGGACACCACTGCAATGCTGTTTGTTGGCAGTATTTTCAGCTGTACACTTTTATAATGTGGATCTTTGTTGTTTAATGTGTTTTTAAAAAGTCAGTGTACACTACACAAATTATGCTTAATGTAGAAGCTATTTCATCTCTTTCTAGTTTTATGACATTTTACACTTCTTGGAGCTAGATGATTGTTCTAACCCAAGCTATTATGTAATCCTTAGGGTAACTCTGCTGCTGATTTGAACGCTATTAATTTTCTATTATAGTGTGCTAAAGATGTTCTACAGTGTGAAGCTCACCTGCATTATTGAGTCAATGACCAATTGCAGAGTTACTCTGTGGCAGTTGGAGCTTAACTCAACCCTTTGGGATCTCATTTATTATTTGCAGATATTGATTCTGGAAAAAGAAAAAGCTAAGATGTGTGAATCTAATACTGAATTAGACCTAGCCTACAGCTGTTAACTCCTAACGGTCTGCTTACTATATGTGTGCCAACTGAAGCTTGTATTTCTTTATGTTTTCATGTACAATAAGGTATTTGCTGCTACTCCATAAATATTTAAAGTCTTCTATGCAACCTGCTTAGTCATGTAGTATCAGCTCAGATCCTTGTATTTAAATTCAGTTCAGTCTTAATTATTTTCTTGATTCTTTATTAATAGAATATGGAGATTAAGAAAATACTTTAGGCAATCAAGTTTAGTGCTATGTTTTGCATAATTTGCACAAGAATTTGCAGTAGAAAACTTATATAAAAATATGCTCTAATTCCCTAGGGACAATAGTGCTTTATGATCATGAATTTGTCTTTAGGACAAGGGCCATGGTTGTATAACATAAACTAATCAAGTAAAAATATAATCTCCCATTTTCTCCTGTCATATTACCAATATGGTGACTCTCCAGATCCACTTCTTGCTGTAATAACCTAATATAATCATACCAAGAATCATGATAAGTACTTTTTCTTTTCCCACTCCATTTTGATCATCTCTTTTCCCATTAATTTATCTGATCATGAACTAAAAACTTCTGAAAGTTCTGTGGAACTGATTCACTGGTGTTCCTTATTCAGCTAAATGCCCTTTATCATGGACAGTAAAAGTCTAATCATCATCAATTATTTGATTAACCTCAAATCAGTAATAGATGAGGTATCATGCAAACCAGAGAAATGTATATCTATTAGACAGGAAAAGCACAGGAAAGAAATGAGGTGAAGGAGGATTTGGAAAAGCCTGGTGGACAAAACTTGCCCATATTCTTCAGAAATGTGACTGTTAATAAAACAGATACCACAGAGACAATATTGTCTGGCAGAAAAGTGAAGTATTTAGGTGACTCCACTTTTAGAGGCATATCAGCGTGCATTTTCAGGCTATATTATGGCTTCCTATATTTTTTTAATTGATTATGCACTATGAGCATTCTATAGTCTAAAGCTGTCTTTCACTGTCTAGTCTCTCTCAAGAGCAAGCAAAGAGCTGGGTGCACTGCAGTAGTTTACGCACTTACTAATATTTAGATAGAAAAGAGGTACAAAGATAAATGCAGTTAGAAGTGGTACTGTCCTGGCAAGTGGCAGGGAACATATCCCTTTCAGTATCTTTAAATTATGTTTACAGTTAAGTATGAAGATAATTGGTAATAAGACACAGCAAACAACTCTTTTACAAAGTAGCGTAAAAATAGCTTTCCTGAAGTCAAATCATCATGTTCAAACTGGCCTTCTAATTTAGTTATTGTTATAGACAATAAGAAGGTATCCTTTTGCTGACTTTGAATTCAATGTCAAAGGCCACATGGAAGCATAAACTTGTGCATTTCCTCAGATTGGGGAAACTGGAACCTGGGGTGGGATTACATTTAAAATGAATGAAATTTCAGCACTGAAGAGACATCTGTAGTGTTAGATGGTACATGAGGCAAGAGACAGAAGCAGACCATACTTAATCTCAGAAATTCTCTCCAGGTTTGCAATGCCTTTCAAAATGATGCTGCTGCAGGTCAGGTGGAAACAGGCTTGTCAGCCTGTTAATGTAGCAGTGAGAGACTGCACAATAATCACTGCAAAGTGCATAAAGCATAAGGAAAAAATCAGCCAGAGAGCAAAATTGTTACAGCCTGGTCAGAAGCATGTCTATAAACTTTAACTCAAGTTCTGCTAAAGACTTGTTGGCAAAGGGTCAGAACACTGTCAAGCATTGCTCCTTGAAATCTCATGAGCAGTAGTGGACATGGTCACATTTAACCCTGGTTAATTGCCTGCAGAGTGCAGCTCTAGGCTTTGATGTCCTACTTTGGATGTGGAGTCATTAACATGACTAAGGTGCTACTCTCCCCTTGTGGGTTTTCCAGCAAATCTCTGGACCCAATAAGCATGCATATTGCTACTGCACAGAATAAGTCTCTTCATAAAGTGAAGCTATAAATGTTTTCTCTTTAAATGATCCAGGGAGCTATCTCTCTTTTCATAAAAGCCTAGTGATGAGAACACTTGGCTACAATATGCTTGTGTATGTACTCAATTCTCATTTAGATGTTGGACATGTCTCTCAATTAATGATTTGAGCACTAAGACCTGGATAATTGGGATTAAGTCCTGAAGAGCCTTCCATAGGATACTGAGGTTCCTGCCCATCAGTGTAGAGACTCAGTGCATTTCTGCATTTCTGAAAGAGAGATGAGACATGTATATGTCTGGTGCCCTATAGTATGTATATGTGTATATATATATATATATATATATATATGCACACACTATATATTCCACCCATAAGAATGAAAGAGTTAATATCATTATGTGGAAGCTTGCATTCTGAATGTGGTAAGATCAACTTAGTTTTGTTAAATACAAATGGATTTTAAAGAATTTAACCCCCAAATCAATTTCCCTCAGGACTAATTCCTGTCTAAATATGATGAAAAAAAAAAACCAAAACCTTGATAAACCAAAACAAATTATCAAGTGCCTTAAAAATATTTTGAAAACATCAGCACTGTCACTGGTGTCGTGGGTTTCTCTGATTAAGGTTTTTTTTTATAAGAGGAAGATTGGCTTCTGTTGGAAGTCTCTGGAAGTTTCCCTCCATCCTATAGAGCAGAGCCA
>JAWWTY010000088.1:1911241-1923581 GCA_035222235.1 Margarornis squamiger
CCCAGCATGCTGAATAAATGTATCTTCTCTACAACTACCTAGTTGTGGGGTTTTTCCACACGTCAGTAACTATGGGCAGCAAAAAAAGTCTTTATAGTAGAAAGACTGTCATGAGAAATTGTGTTGGGAGCAAGCAGTAGGGTGGACCAAGGTGCAAATAAGGGAAGAAAATTAATCTGCATACCCATCAGGCAGTGGTCATTTGTTTATTCATCTGTTTTCAGTACTGAACATGGTGAGAGTGTGTCCATTTCATGGTGCTGTGCAGAGAAAATGAAGTGTGTAAGGTCATTCAATAAAGATTAAATTAAAAACATATTCCTATGGCACCCTCAGGGTCCATTAGCCTTGATGAGTGTACAAATACTTTCTTTGTTATATGTTCTCCATCCTGAAAGGGATTGTGTGCTTCTCTCATTATAAATGTGCACCTGAAAAGATTGAACATTATCCCCTCTTTTTTAACTGACCTGTGGCCACCGCTGGGTTCATTAGTGCAGAACATCTTTTCCACTGTCTGAGTCTGCCCTATTGTTTTCACTGGCCAGGGTCAAGTCAAGGTCACTCAGCCTAGATTGGACTCATTTGTCACAGGGTCTAGCAACAAAGCTGATTTCAGCAGAGACGAGGTGAATTTCATGGGGCTGAAATGCAACCTTTGACACAGAGTGCCCAGGGCTGCTCAGACTTGCACAGATGGCCTGCCACCCTTAGATATGTATGAACAAAGGATTGGTGAATTATAACAAAAATAAAGTTTCCAAAGTCAGCATATATTTTGAGTGTTTAAAGTATTTGCAGGGTTGTTTTTTTTGACAGTCTAAAATTGCATCTTGAGCGTTTGTGATAATCACGGTGCTTTTTAGACTACGAAGATAAAAAAAAAACAATTCAGTAGGGGGCTTACTGCTTAACTGGTGTAACGGTGTAAAGTGTAGCAATTTAGTGTGGAGTGCAGGTTTTCCATGGTCAGCAGGAGCCAGCATGAACAATGGGTCGTGCTGAGGTAGCATGTGGAAAATGACTTTAATACACTATACAGAATGGCTTATTGCTTTGGTCAATAGGCTGCAGTGAAGATGGTGTATTCAGCCACTTGGGAAGGTTAAACCTGTCAGGATACACTGTGACTGATATGCAGGGGCTGCTTATGAGGTCTCTAATGGAAAAACCTGACAAGCAAAGTTATAAAGGTTACACTTGACACATACTTTAGCATTATGCCTTGTGTTAATCCTTTTTTTTTTTAAAGGTAAGGTACTTTATATGTGTTAGAAACTGATGCCACAATGTTAAAACTCCAGAGAAAACTTTGGAGTAAAATAAAGGACACAATGCATGCACCTGCATTACACACATTAAATATTTCTAAAGACAATAGTCTAAAACATTTAAATCCCATTCTGAGTACATTGTTGTTTGTTTGTTTTTTAATATATGGTTATTTTATTTAAAATCATTTTAGAATATTATTTCCTGAAAGGTTACCTTGGGATGTAGTAGAGTGCAGTGAAGAAGCCAGAGTGTTCAGGAATTAAAAGATATATAGATATAACTCTACTTTGACATTCATTTAAATTGTAGATATTGGTAGGAAAGATTTTATCTTTCATTTGAAGAGGTTTTATACAGAGGATGCTCCCCAACAACTTGGAACAAAAGGAATTTCAGACATACTGTTTTCATTAATGTGATTAATAAGAAGAGAGTGATCCTTTCATACATGTTAGCATTACACTGAAACTAGCTGAAAACTTATTATGATCCACTTTTTATTGTTAGAAATAGAAAACAGGTATCTTTTATTTTTTTTTTTTAATAGGGCAGGTGGCATCTTATTTTCTACCAAAACTGTGCATAGCATTCTAAGAAGTATAAAATGATCTGTTATTTCTTGTTAGTACTATTTAAAACCAAAATCATGATGTATACACTAAAGTGCTTTACTTAGTAATAAATTTCAGTGTACTGAGACTGAATTAAGATACTTTTTAGAGGTAACTGCAACAGAAATAAAATGAGCAGCAGAGATATAGAATACATTTTTATGTGACATTATTACATTTCAGATAGGAGAGCAAGATGTACAGGTACAAAGAAACCAAAATAGTTTGGATTTTTTCCCTTTGTATTATGTTGGGTTCTTGGTGATCTAATTCACTTTAAGTGGATGTATCATTATAGTGCTTTTTGAAAGGTGCCAAATTTGACAGCATGGGAGAGTAAAATCTTCTTTTTATATTATATTTTGCTTCTTCAACAAAAAGAACTGTTTAAATATTTGTGTAGAATACAGAATATTTTAGATGATAAAGGTAATTACGTGGTGAAATGGTAGTCATTGATTTGTCACTGAGTGGGGAAAAGAGAGCTGAATAATTTATAATAAAAATGTACTGTCTTCAAGGGAATTGTACCTTTAGACTGGTACAGGTCTGAATATGGCCCAGCATTGCATTGCTACACTGCACAGATTTTAGGAAGTTGCGTGGGAATTTCTAGTCACTACATTTGCCCAAAAATTGTTTTAAATGTAGTTAAAATGAAGCAATAGGGGAGCATATTAGGCAATAATATGATATGGTAAAACATTTTAATATCTAGAATTATTCTAGTAGGTAACCTGCACAGCTAGGGAAATTGCATAGGAATAAATGAGTAAAAGTCTCATATTTTTATTATGTCTGAATAAACAAATTATTGGGAAAATACTGAATGGAAAGGAAAATTCAAAAACAAATACTTTCATCTTTTCTACTTGTCAATATAGTATATGCACAATGTCAATCAACAGAAGATAACAAAATCCTTGTTAAAGAAAATTGTTGGGCTACTGGCACATGACACTTTTGAAAAGGAAAGTAAAATTATAGATGAGAAACTAGTTAGAAGTAAACAAAAGCTATGTGTAAACTGTCAGATTTTGTTGATGAGAAGACAAGTAGTACAGGGTACTTGGCTTCCAATTAACACCACCATTAGATGATTGTGAGTTGAGGGAGCTAGCTGAATGGAACATTTTGAGTATATAAAATATACCTTCCTAGAGATACTTGAATAATTTCTGGTTACTGTTTTCCTGAGAGATATATAAAAATAGGAAAAATCTGTAGAGGTGTCCCATGAAGAGGATTCTTTTTGCAAATTTGGAGAAAGGATAATTAAAATGGGATGTTAATTATATACACAAAGCATTCTTAAATAGAAGTTATATAATCTCTTATTTATCCCCTTTAAAGAAGAATAGCTAAATACTTGATGAAATATTTAACAGTGTAATTAAAATTCTGTTTTCAACAGTGAAACTTATTGCCAGCAGGTATCACAAGCAAAAGTTTCCTGAAGTTTAACAGACAAAAAGCCATAAGCAAACTAAAGTTTAAGCAACTGTACTATTGGAAGGAGGGCTAAACACAGTCTTAGGTAGTTTTGGGGTTTGAAGATAAAGAATCAATCTGTTTGGGCAAGTTAGCAAATGAAATTGTGCCAGAACAATAAAAAGTCTGCAGATATGCAGGCCTTTTGGGGGAAAATATCCATGTCAAAGAAGGTGCTGTCAAAGTGTTTCACTTAGGTTAAACTTCACTTAGGTTAACTTCAGTTCGTTTAGGTTAAATATAATAGATTTCTTTTTTTCTTATACTGTAGATATCATTATGTCTGATCAAGAAGCCCCAAACTTTTTGTTGCGTTCAGTTAAATACTTCAGGGAACTGTTTGCTTGTGATGTTTAGTAGAACTGAAGTCATGTACAAGGTTTTCCTGCACAGTAAAGAATTTGGTCCTGCAAACTGAAGCCCTGGCTTCTGGGTATCCCTGCAGGAATGTAAGAATTTTTTTTATTTTATTAATTTATTTATTTATTTATTTATTTAAGATTCAGAGTAAAACCAAAAATACTGTCCTCTGAAATCTCTATAATAAGTTGAAATAAAATGTATTCCATACCCAAAAATCCCAGCAGGCGTAACTGGGACTTAACAGCCTCTTACAGGTAGTTTTTTCATTCAGATCAAGATACAAACATGTGAAGGAGTCAGTTCTTCATTCTAGACAGGCTTTATGCAAAACAATAATATTGAGGTTCCTTGGGGTGAAATCCTGTTGCCTTTGTAAGGTGACTTGTTGTATAATTAAGTTCAAATTGCTAATAAACACAATGAGCAGGAGGTACTGGTATGATTTTACTATGTATTTACTATGTATTAGGCAAAAATAAGTCTTGCATAAGGATTGTAAACCTTGTATTCTGCTCCACTTTAATTACTTTTTAATCTAGAACACTGGTGTAATTTTTTTTTTGTGAGGACAGTTTTGAAACAAAAATGAAAAAAAGTCTTTAAAAGTGAAATGAAGCCACCTTCATTAACTCTTGAAAAAAATACAGAGTGAAAGTGTTTTCAAAATTGTTTTTGAAAGGTGATAAATTCTGCTTAAGCTTGTTTAGTACAAGTAAAAATACACAGGTAGGTAAAATAGTTTGCAGTCTTTATGTTTGTTTTTTTATTCAAGAGTGTCTCTGATAATCTGCCCCATAAACAGGAAAAAAATCTGAGCAATAAGCCATCTGACTCTGTATTAAAATTGTCAATAGTAATCAGAATTGTGCTGAAAGGGGGAAAAAAATCTCTCTCGCTCTTTTATGTCTTATAATTGAGTTTAATCCTTACCTTGCTGATTTTACATTTGAACATATTTTTTAAGTTGCCTAACCTCTTTGCTCCTAGACTGAGTCCTGTTTGGTGACCTTGCCTTAGAACAGAGTTCACATTAACACATATGGAGGTCATCCAGCCCAAAGTGCATTATTTGTGTTTTAACAATTTAATAACAAGGTGAAGTGAAGCACTCTAGAGGATGGTTTTAATAACTCTATTGCTCTTTCTTTATTAAGACCTCTTAGGATAATTGTTTTCAAAATTATGAGGTTTTAAGAACTTCCAGCCCAAGCACTGATTTATGTTGCCTGTGATTCCATTTCTGCTCTGTTTCACACTGTGTTAATTTTCATTAAGTTCATTATGTTTGAGACCTCTTAAGGGGTTTATTTAAAATTCTTCTCTTGATTAGACACATACTGTATACTTTTATGATATCTATTTTTTTTCGCAAAGATAACAAGGTCTGAGTTATGGCTGTAATGTTTTTCCACAGAGTGCCTATATCAAGTAGCTTAGTGATATTAATATGTAGCTGTAATTATTTTTTGTTGTAAAATATATAGGATTTGATCAGAAAAGATACATTTAATGTAAGTGGGTTAGTGAAGTGAATCCCAGCCACATATTTTCTATTGAATGTTTCTTTTAGGTACTATAAAAGATTAGATAAAATTCAAAATAGGCATTCAATATGTTTTTAAAGGATTTAATGAAGTCAGTTCATCAGAGTAACACATGCAGAAGTTTAATTTATCAAACAGCAATTTGTGGACTCCGATAAGACTTTTCTTAAAGCCACTAAATTTTTGCTTGATTTTAAGTCTTTAAAATAAAAGACAGCTGCATAGTACATATTTCTTAGTTGATAATACAAATGTGTGTTATTATTATTAGTTACTGGTAAAATGCATATTGAATTAATTATCCATAACAGTGGTCTATGTTCTATATATGTAGATGTAAAAAATATTAGATAGAATGAAAATCTAACAGCCAGTGTTACAGAATAGAATAATTTCTCTTCTAGGATTATAAATTAGCAAGACTAATGTAATGTATTGTGTGTATATCGAGCTTGTGGATTGAAAACACTTGTCAACTGCCCCCGCTAATACTTCCACCACAATGGCGGAATTTTGGGCGGTATTAGCCTGCAGAGCTTTCTTCGTTGTCTCTTCATCTAAAGCCTCCCTAAAAACAAGTGTCCCCAAATCTTTACAAGCTTGCACCATCTCCAGTGGTGTGGGATCCTTCAACGCTCGCAGAACATGTTGGCAGTCGGCATTCGCATTTTCAATGGCTAGTCTTCGGAAAAGGTCGTCCTGTGACTGAGGAAGCTCGACCTGGCGGTTGATCGCTTCTTTTAGCCTTTCAGCAAATTTGGTGAAAGACTCACCCGGTTCCTGCACAACCTTTACAAAGGATGGTGTAACCTGAGTAGTAGCCGCCACCTGTTTTAGTGCTTGGAAAGCGATGGATTTACCAAGGTTCAGCTCCTGCATGGGCACCCGAGCCTGGATCTGCAGGTCCATAAACTGGCTGAGACCCAGAAATCTGTCCACCAACTGTCCCATAGGAATGCCCGAATGATGGTAATTGGTTTCAATGAGCTTGGTAATAAGGCGCCGCCATTCATTTTCAAACATCAACAGTTGTAGTGCCAATAATATTCCACTGAGAATGATATGTATATCGTGAGGTGTCAACACATAGGTGTTAAAAAAGGATTCTATCAAGCCCATAGTAAAAGGGGCTGAGACACCATAGTCTTGTGTGGCTTTTTTAAGGTCCTTCATTACAGGGTAGTGGAGTGGTTCCCAGGTGCGGGGGCGACCTTCCCCATGAAACACTGGGCAAACCTGAACCCAATTCAAGTCTCCCTGCCTCTTGGCATCCTTTCGGACCATGTCCCATCGATTGTCCTCAGCATGGATGAAGGGGTTGCCCCTGTTGTTAGTGCCCATATGGAATGAGTTCCCTGGGCTGAGGTGGATAGGCCTCGGGGAATGGGCGCTGCCATCTTGTCCTGGATGTTTTGGGCCAATGGCCGGAAACAGGAACCCATGGGGACCGCCATCTTGTACCGGATGTTTTGATTGAGTAACGGGAAGTAGGGGCCCATGGGTGGCGCCATCTTTAACCGGAAGGGGCGGGGACGTCAGGGTGTGACCTTAGTGTGGGTGGACCTTTGGAGACTGACACGTGGCTCCTCCCCCTGAGGTGATGACCTAAGTAGGGGGAGGGCTGGAAGGGCCGGAAGAGATGGACCTGCCATTTTGTGCCTCAAGGGCACCTGAAGGGGAGCACATGGCCGAGCCGCCATTTTGCGGAGCATGGTGATCTGGTATAGTTACTGAGTCATGGGGTGTTAAAGGGGTCCCAACGCTGTCCTTTCACCCTGGATTGTTAGTAGGACTGTCCTGAGAGCCGATGTTAGGAGCTGGGTCCCCAGATTTCTGCGAGGGCACATCCTGGGGCTTGGGCAGGCTATTATAAAATAGGGTCCAGGCTGATAACGCCTTTGTGGCATCCTTATCATGATGATAATGGGAAGTGTCCCAGAGGACGAACCCCAGCCTGTCCCAAGCCTCATAGAAGATGGGAATCTCAACTGTGTAGCCCCAATTAGCCATCCACTGGGAGAGGATCTTGAGGGACTTCCTTTGGATGGGATGTTCATTCGATTTGAGGAAATATTTCATGCAACGATAATTTTTAGTTGCCGCTTTTGATTTAGCAGACCCCATTATAACCAATTAAAGGAATAACTGGGTGAGATGTAACTGGGTTGTTGGGGCAGTTGTGGGGAGAATGAGGAAAACGAGTCTCTTCCCCACTGCTCACCTTCGGTCCAGCGAGCGCTGTCCGTTGGTGACTGATCGCCCTCCGTCCACGTCGGGGTCACACGTCAAAGGACGTCCAGTGGGGGGAAATGTCCTTCTTCATCGGTCCTGGTCGATCCGGGGCCCACGAAGATCAGCACAGGCATGGCCCAGCAAACCCTAGAGGCCAGCTAAATGGTAGTTGCGTCCCTAGAACCGCGCATTGGGCACCATATGTCGCATTTTGCCAGGGTAAAAGGATGATCCACTCGAGTATATGGTGAGACAAGAATGGACACTTTATTAGGGCGCATGGGACTTAAATAGGGTTGGGAACGGAGGGTTCCAGAACTAGGGAGGAGCATAGGGTGGGGTTGGGGCGGAGCACGACATAAAAGGTAAGGGTAGGAGGGGTAACGACAAATAAGGGAGAAACCAGGGGAGGGGCCTGGCCTTATATGGTGATGGTGCAATGCACCATCCTGGCCAATGGGGAATTGGGGGTAAGCCAACCAATCAGAACATTTGTATAATACAATGGTAATAACTATTATTCTATTACAATTGACTTTTATCTATACTACAGAAACACTCTCAAAAAATTCTTTGAACAGGAAACTTGAAGTCTGCTTCAGAGTCGTTGCAACCAGTCGCAGTACGATTTTTCCTTCTGTTCCTTATTGGCAGGTTTCTGTGTAGGTCCGGTGCTCTTGCTTTTCCATCCCATGAAACCTGGCTGTGGTTCCCCCACAGTGGATAAAATATAGCTTAATTTTAGAGAAAGGAGAAAAAAAAAAAAAAAAGAAAAAAGATGGATAGGCTGAGCTACGTTTTATTCTTAGGCTAAAACCATATTCTTGCCTTTTGACTTTGGCTCCTCTCATGGTTATTTGATACTTTCCTTGATACTTCATTGGTTGTGAATAGAGAGGTCTAGTAAATGCACACAGCCTTGACGTTTAGAAGAACAGATCTTTCAGAATAGTTATTTGCATTCAGCACCATGTTCTCACCTTCAAAGTAATAGTTTATCATCATTATGCTATATTACCTCAAACTTCTATGAAACAATTCAAAGTGAGTATGTGATATTTAAAGTGATTTAAAAATATTTAAAGGGATTTTTTTTTTAAATAAGAAAATAAATTTAAAATATTTAAGTTGCGAATCCCCTGATTATGATGTTATTACATCCTCCTTCCTTATAAATTCACTCTAAATGTTTTTTTGCATGAATGAACATTCTAGAAACTTCTGTTTTAGAGCTGAGATGGATTTGCTGTAACACTATGAAACACCTTCTAAACCGTCTCACTCAGTGTTTGGTACAGTCATATACATTTTGCTTGTTTTTTATTAAGCAACATGGTATTTTTAACAAATATATGTATGGACAAAGCATGCACCAGCATGGGCAATTTTTTACTGAGAAATTGGCATGTTGATGAATTCTCTTCATCTATCAAAGTATATTTTCTGTGCATTTTCTACAACTGCTGTGCAATCCATTCTGGTTTAAAAAAAAAAAAAAAAAATTGTAAGAGAAAGTGGTTTCTTTTTGTTGTGGGTTTCTCTGATTAGGTTTTTTTGTGCGATTTTGGTTGTTGTTTGTTTGGGGGGCTTTGTTTGGGGTTTTTGTTGGTTGTTTGTTTGTTTGTTCGTTTGTTTTTTGTATAAGAGGAAGAGTGGCTTCTGTTGGAAGCTGCTAGAAGTTTTCTTCTATCCTATAAAGCAAAGCCAATGAGGGTCAGCTCAAAGGAAAACTTCCTGCTTCTGAACCATTAAGTAATGCCCCTGTGTGAAAACATATTTAAGAATGGAGGAGTTGTTGCATAGTTGGAAATTTGCAGCTATAGATTAACAACATCACAATGCAGACATCAAGGTCAGTGCAGGAGGAGATGGAGGGGGAGGGACCCCACAGATCAGAGAAAGGACTAAAAGTTATTATTCCCTGATTTCCGTGGTAATGACCATGGTGATTGCGAGCTGTCTCTTTCAAAGACCATGGGATCCATCGGGGTGCAAAGATCCCCCTGCCGGAGCAGGGGGATGCATGAAAGAGGCTGTTGCCTCATGGGAGGCGTCAAGATGGAGTGGAGTTCTTCAAAAGATTTGTGACCAAGACCCATGAATGCAGAAACCCACACTAAGCAGGTACAGCCAACTGTTCATAAGAGATTGCACCCCATGGAATGGCCCATGAGAGAGCAGAGGATCTCTCTCGTCAAGGGGACCCCACAGAACTCAGGGGAAGGACTCAGAGTTGATCCCCCTGTGACCACGGTGATGACTGTGGTGAAGCAAGCTGTCCCCTTTGCAGCCCACAGGAAAGACCCCTGAGACAGCACATTTGGAAGAACTGCTGCTTAAGTCTTGGACTTACATCTGCAAATGGCTGACACAACAACAGCAACAACTGGCTGCAAACCTTCCACTCCCTGTCCCCTGCACCGCTGGGGGAAGGAGGGGGTATCGACAGACCGCGGGATGGTGGTGGAAAGATGTTTCTAACATGTTTTTATTTCTTATTTTTAGTTCTTAGTTTGTTAGTAATAAATTTAAGCATTATTCTAAGTTCTGCTTTGTATTAATCAAAGCTCCTCTTTTGGTTGTTATCTCTAGTTATAAATTCCTTTCTGTTTGTTTTGGTTTTTTTGTTTTTTTTTTTTTTCCTTCTCTGGAAGGTGAAAACGAGGGGGAAAGAAAAACTTTGAAGCACTTTTGCTGGACAGCAGGCATTTATCCAGGCTCAAACCACCACATTTTGTATAGTTTACTCAGAAATACAGGAGAGGCTTAACACAGGTATTAAATAACTGGCTCAAGTAGTTAGCTCTTTTTTTTTTTCCTTGCACAGTTGTCCTGGGTTGCACAAAAAATTCTGGTATCACCTTTCCTTTTCTGGTTTTTTTCCAAATATGCCCTTTGGCTTTCTGGTGTTTTGTCTTTAAAGAGCATGAACTGCTATTGATTAATGACTCAAACATTTGGCCACCTGCAGGGACCGCCCAGGTGCTGTGAGAGACTGGACTGCTGGTGCTCATGGCTCAATCAGCGAGTGCTTTATTAACAATGTGCAAGAGTAGCCACCGAGGCCAGGGACTGAGGGTGTGCATATCCAACAGCTCAGGCTTACAAACTGGGTGTTAAACAAGATAAGGGAAGAGGCCAGTTCTGTGAGGTGGGGTACTGTTTCTTTTTCCTTACTCAGATGACAGCTGTGATAATTCCCCAGAACATTCACAGCCAGTATGAAGATAATCACCTTTTGCTGATGAGCTATTATGGCCATAATGGACTCAGGTGCACTGAGGGTAAGGGACAGCTGCAACCTCTTAGAAGGCATCAAAGACTCCTGAAGTATCCCCTTGTTATAGTCAAGAGACTACAAATATAAAATTTAAACCACCAAAATTTTATTAGAGGCAAATGAGCAAAGCAGCACGCTAGGCGGTCGAGGGAGTCTCCAGCTCCGCCACGAACTGAGAATTTAATTGTTTTCCAGTCCGTTTTTATACCCTTTGTCCTCCTTTGGTTTTTCCAATCATTTCTCGCTTTCCTTCGAACTTTCCAATCAAAGTCCACTTCATTCCCGCTCCGGGGGGTTTGTCCTGTTGCTAAGGAGTTGGTCTTCTTTCCACGATGGTCTCCTTTTATCACACCATTCCCACCCGCACAGCTCTTTGTTCTTTATTAGTACTCTCTAATACTTATATTCAGCATAACTTACATAACAATGTGGTTTAACTTCTACTTGCTTTAAGCAAGTAGAACAGAATACAACATGAAGAAAAACCTTCAGAAATATAACATTTGGTAACCTTTAAAAAAACTTGTTCAAGTTTTTAATTTGATTAGCAAATTATAGGTTTGTTTGTTTTTTTTCTTTTCCCCTTTTTCCCCTTTATCACCTCTTACACCCTGCCTGAGAATATTACATCACCCCAGGGGAGGCATTCCCACCTAAGCATGTATCACTCTGAGTTTCTGAGCTTCCCTCTGTAACACTGCCAGCCTTCGAGCTCAGCAAAGGGACTTTAAAAATACACAAGGCTCCAAACATCCTCTCACATTATAAAGAGCCTTCAGTTCTTTTAAAAACTTAAGAGAGAGCATACCTTTTCTCAGGAGGTACTTTAGAAAACAGAGAGCTTGGCAGAAATTTAAAGGGTAACATACAACCAAAATAAAGCATTCTACAAAGCATTGGCCTAGCACTTGCTAACCCATAAAACCTGTTAATATCCAACCTATCTCATACTAAGTTACATACTAAGTTACCCAAAATACCAAGAAAGGAAATCAGGAGAAGAAGGAAAGAGAAAAAGAGAAAATTACAGCTACCACGGGAGTCCTGCGCAAGTCCAGCTTCAGTGTGCCCAGGTGCCAGGGTTTGAACAAGCATGGAGAGCATATGTTGCTGCTTTTATTTGCTTTGGCCTCCCTGTGGTCACATCACCTGCCCCCAGGCAGGACTTCTGGTATGGTATGGGCAGTGCTCCGGGGCTGGTTTTTACTGACAGCTTCTCCAGGGTTGCCTAGTGAGGTTTGCAGAGGCATTGAATCCCAGCTATCCCCTTCTTTCTGCCAGAGCTGACTCTTCAACCATTCCTGCCAAGTTTTCCAAGCATGGGGGAGGCAAACCACATGGAAGGGCTGCCATCTTGTCTCTGTCCTGGGGCCACGTGTTTTTTCTGGATGGGGGAGGCTGGCCACCATCTTGATTTGGTCCAGTGGGCAGGGCTTGGGAAATTTATCCTTATCAGTTGCTTTAGGGAATTGTTATAGGCGATCAGCGATGAGCTAAGCCTAGTTTTATTTAATTAATTTTTATTTATTTAATTAAAGGGAAAA
>JAWWTY010000088.1:1945467-1965593 GCA_035222235.1 Margarornis squamiger
TAGAGGGGGGTAGAATACATAGCTTTGATCACCCCCACACAGTGATAACTGGTCCCACCTGCTGAACTAGGACAGGTGTAATTCACATATTTTACTAATAAAAGTAAGCCTTTTCAGGTCTTTTGTGATATTCTCTACCAAGAAGAAAATTTGCTGAAATGAAACCCCCAAATAGTTTTGACTCTGAATACTGGAAAACTGATTAGAAGCAGAGATATTGTCTTACATCTGTAGTTTGCATCATATTCAAGAAGGAATAGTGTGTGAAATTCAGCCATATCACATCTGTGGTTTCAGCTGTGTACAGAGGAACAACCACTCTCATACATACCTCAGCAGAGTTCACCTGACTTATGGTGCACACTTATGGAACCAAACACACCTTAGTGTTACGGACAAAAGTGCAACAATTACATGTACAGACCTGCATATATTTCCATATCACTAGGAAGCAAGAGGAGAAATAGTGTCACTGATGGCTCAAATTCCCTCTTTTGTGTGCTGCCCTTCCTCTTTATGCATTGGTTTGATTGTAAGGGCCTGGCAGAGATTTGGGGATAGATTCTCATAGATTTGTTGTGTAATGTGACCATGTCACTAAATGAAATAAATATAGCCCCTTGAACTTGTATAGACAGCATTCTGTACAAGACATCTCTTCAAGAGGTTGACTCTCTGAGCACCTCCTGATTAATTTAACCTTTTGGGTATCTACTAGAAATGAATGCAAGGTATAAGCATGGTTCTGGGACACTGCTGATATATTCAAGTGGTCTACTGACTTCCTGTACCTTTGTTAGGGCCTTTGAGACACCTAAATATATACTTTTAGGATTCAAAAAGTGAAGAATAGCTTATATTCTGTACACCATCTGCCCTGCTTTCTCCAGAAGAACTAGGATTACATGTTTTACAGGTAAAGTCTAGATTCTGAATTCCAGTTTTTAAATTAGGGAAGTAAATATATGATTATTAATAAATGGCAGGTTCTTTTTCTCTTAGTAACATTGCTTCATCAGCCTTGTTCTCTCTTTTACTTAAAGATTAATGCTGTACTTTCTCACAGGAAAGCTAAATGTAATACCAGTCTTGATACCAATGTCCATATTTCTGCTATCTGGAATGTGAGGTGTCCTAAAGACAAAATGCATTGTCACGCATTTAATGTGCATGAGTAAAGGCCTTCATAAAGAGAAATTATTATATTTTACTGTTTCTGTGAGCGTCGAGTTTCTGCTGTCTGGCTTATAAGTGAATAGCAATGTTGCTCACAGTGTAAATTTGCATGCCACAATCTGGATTTGTGAACCTGGAAAGGAGGGTGAATTTACCAGGGAGGAGTTAAATTTTGGCCCATAAGGTGATCCAGCAATCCACTGTCCCATATTATACAATGGTTTGCTCTCCTTTTAGATCTTCTATATCTGTATGTCTTCCTTTGCTCATATTTCTTTTTATGGGAACAACTGGAGTCAAAAAGCTACTTACAGAAATCAAATTATATAGTAAAAGTAGGTCTAAGACAAATACTTTCTCTTTGGTACATTATGCCACAGTATTTCATGCTGCTGTCTACATCTTGCAACAGTAATGTAGAATAGCAGAATAAGAAACCAAATTAAATAAATTATGCCTGCTCTCAGTCCTGATTTCATGAAAATCTTAAGAACTACTTTAGGAAAATAGAACTTGGCCCTCAGATTAAGGTATTTGCCTAGGCAGAAATATTCAGTGAGTAGCAAAAAAAGAAAAATCGCTAGAAAATTTCTGTCATTGCTGAAGTATTTGGAAGTAGCGTTCCAAATGTGTGATTAAGCTTGTGATGACTTTTCAGTCTGACATTGGATTTTTATTTTATTTTGCCATATTCAAAATTTGGAGCTCTGCAAAGCTGTCCTGACTTGGAGCTACTGCTGCAGAGCATAAGGGACAGCACTGAAATATACCATAACCAAACACTAGTTAAGGGAATGCTGGAAACGCTACACTTTTAGGGAATGTTCAACCCTCCTGCATTTTTTGAAGCTCATCTGATTTACTTCTTTTCTGTGAATGTCAGTGGGGGAATCAGAACTGGTGAGAAGTTAAACTTTGCTTTGTATCAGATATGTGGATTGTGAATTAAGATCTTGTTATAGATACAGTTATGATTTGGAAAGGAGAAAGGAGGCAAGAGAGGGAGTTCACTTTAGAAATGATTTATTCAGAAGGTGATGCAAATCCTTATCTTTTAGAGAAAAATTAAAAACATATGGTCATCTTTATTTTGCAATAAGCTGTGTCACTGAAACTGCTTATATCAGTATTGTTAATATTAATGGTTTCAAGTGACCCATGCTCCAGTAGTTTGTACTATCAGCTAAGTGCAAAATTTTTCCTAATTAAGAATGTTTGACCACAAGAGGGAGTTCCTTGCCAACGGTTTACTCACCATGAAAAAAGTGCAGAATAGGGATGCTTAAAAAACAGTTAGCAGATAGATCTGTTTTCTGTTGTTGAAAGCTGATAGAAAAGAATTTATTGCTTAAAAAACCCCATAAACCCAAAACAAAAACAAAAAACCAAAAATCCCCAAACTGCAAAACTCTTAACTCTGAAAAAATAACATTTACAGTGCTCTAAAAATATACCAGATAAATATCTAAGTTTTATTTAGCAATGTACTTACCATTAATTTAAAAATTACCACAGGTATCACCTAGAAATGTAAAGAAATATTGTAATCAAATACAATTACTATAAGGGTAATGTTTGTTTTGCTTTATTTACATGGTATTAATGTGTTCTGTGAATTAATTTCAAGAGCTCTTTTCCTAGAATTAGGGAAATAATGACTTGCACCCAATGGATATCACTAGTTATTTAGTACTTAGCAAAAATACAATAATTCAAGATATTAAAAAAATATTTCTTTCATTTGCTGTGAGGATTTTTGTGGGTTTTTTTGCTCAGACTACATTCTTTCTTGCATCTTGCACTGTTGATCTTAACTGTTGTAGCTATTCTTACTTTACATGAAGTACTTTTGTGACTGTACATTATAGGTCCTGAGGAATGAAATTAAATTTCCAAAAGAGTGTTCCTTTCTGTGCTGTGCTAAACTACTTCTTCTGCAACAGATCATACAAATACCATACAAAGTCATGTTTATAAACTCTCTTTTAATCTTATTTATCCTGAAGCCAAGGTTCAGATTTGACTTACGAGAAAGCTGTTAGTAATCTGAAAGAGTCATGCAGCTTCATAAACAAATGTTTTTCAACATGTATTTAAGGAAAATATGCTCAAAAATGGAAATTATCTCACATAAATCTTATGTGCATTTCTAGTAAATAAAACCAGATAGCAATATGCTCCAAAATAACTGATGTGAACACACTAGCTAATAATCCTTCGTAAGTGGGGAAAGCAGACAATACAAAAATATAGAAAGACAGACTTAAAGGGAAGAAAAAGATTAAGTATTTTGTGTGCAAAAAGAGGCACTTGCCAGTATGAAGTGAAACAGCGAACAGAAGCCCAGCCCTGTCCAGTGTATGGTCACTAATGGTGACCTTGTACTTACAGTCAGCGTCAGATGACTGGGTGGCAAATACAACCCATTTGGCTACACGTCTGGTGATCCTAAAAAGGCTGAAAAATCATTGCAAGCTCCACTAGTTGTTCAGAGTTCTTTCTGTTTTATACTAATAGTATTTTGGTTTGTATGACTTTTTCTTTTGTGCCTTACATTAGTTAGATAAACTTCACAAAGTCTTTGTCAGGTAGTTAAAAGTTTTTGACTTTATCTTACAGGGGCAGTGAGGGAGGAAGAGAACAAGCTAAATTTTTTTAAATCTTAGGTGTACCAAATAGGTGTTTAATCAGTCCATTTTCTAGTTTCTATGCATCTTCTAAGTGTTCACTTAATTGTAACCACAGATCATAAAAGATTTAGTCCAAAAACCAAAACAATAGAAGTGAAACAAATGAAAGCTATGAATGTTTGAAACCTTTGCCAGTTTTTTCTTTACCATAACTGGCTTGTGTACCCCTACTTTTCTTTATATAATCTTTGAAGCACATTTTTTCATCAGACATCCTTGTATGAATGCAATAAAATCAGTCCTTGATTTCATGTGGCATGATTGAAAGGCAAATATTCATCAAATCCAGTGATGGCATAGTAATTGACAAAGATGATGACATTCAGATTTAATTCTTTACTTTGTGGAGTTTGGAATTCACAAAATGCAAGTCAGTCCAAGTTTCCCTACAGGGAAATGCGAAATAAAAAACATATATTAAGTCTGTCAAGATACACTGTCATTAAGGCTGATGCACATTCTTTGTTTTACGATGGTTCTCTATTGTATAAAATAACATTTTTTTTATTTTTTTTTTTTTATATATAGATCTGGTTGTTGCAGAATTGACTGATTTTGTGCTCACAAAACAGAGCATAAACCAAACAAAACAACAGCAGCAACAACCAAACCAAACCAACACTCCCCACAAAGCTGAGCTGAGCTCTGTAAAATGTATTTACTTACCCTTACATACTGCATAAGTGAGTTCAAAGAGCAGGATTCATTTATGAGAATGCAAAAGAGAAAGTTTTTAAAAATGAAATATTTCCTACATGATTTAGCAGTGGTAGTGAAAACCAAGGCATAAAAAATGGAGAACTATGAGTAGGAGAAAAGAGATTTCATATTCTTTGAATATGTCTAGTTAAATGCTAGACAGAAATTAAAAATATTAGAGTTTCATCAACAAATATAACAAATATTAAATTTAGAGGTTTTTTCCCTTTCTCAAACACTTTAGAATTAACAGTGATGGTAGGTTTCTATTCATTAGTTGAACCACTGGTCTAAGATACAGAGAGTAACATTTTATCTGTTTTTGCCAGTGTTAATTGGAAGTTGCACTTTTTTTTTTTTTTTTTAAGCATTGACATAGTTGGAGTGATTTCTTGAGAAATACAAAATAAAATTTGGCTATTACAAATGCAAATAAAAATTGGCTATTTTTTAAAATATAGGAATTAGTCTGTGCAACTAGAATGAAGATCTTGGCCAGTGAAGAATTATCTGAGGTGATATAATTTGAGGAAACTAATGATCTTTCTTTCCTCTCTTACATTTGCACGAACAAATTGTGCTGGTGCTCTCAAAATACTATGCAGAACTTATTCTGGAGTATTTATGCATAGTACTTTAATTTTGTGATTAAAACCATGGAAAATATTTAATACAAAAACAAATTTTCACTATCATATTTCCTGAGTTTTTGAAATAGATTTCAGTCAAACACAAATCCACACAACTTCAAAAACAAATAATAGAAACTCTTATTTTAATGATTATAGGTCTATTGATTTTTTTCATTTTTTATTTATAAATGGCAGTTTAGTAAACATATGGAACAAATTTGCATAGTGACTGTAATAATTTTCCATCCTGTTTCACTTTTCTATAGCATCATCAGCTGTCATTCTTAAACTTAAAAATTCTGGCATAATCAAAAACATGCAGTTTGAGGTTTACTCAGTTGTTTGTATCAACAGACAGGAGGAAAAATAGTGAGAACATTTACTCTAACATTTATCTTTTTTTGAAATGGGAAAAAACTACTCTCTTTAAAGCAGTAAATGTTTTGAATAGTTAGCTGACCCTTTTATTTCTGACTTTTTTAAAATATACAAATCTGTTCATTCAAGTCTACCCTAAGATTTAAAGGCATTAGCTAATTAACTTTATCATTAAAAATTATTCTTCAGAGACAGAGAAAGGAGAGTATTAGAAGTCTTGAGTAGCTCATATGTAGTGTCTGTTTGCAAGAAAATGGAATTTATTTTCCTTGCCATTCAGTTACTTTAACTTAATTTCATAGTGGGGAAAGGAAACAGACCAAACATGTCTAAATGGGGGACAGAAGAGCTCTATAAAAACCCCATAGACACAAACTGGGACATACTTATATGCCTGTATATATTTTCAGGTGGATATTTTAAGTCTAGTTTTTACATTCTGTTTTATATTTTAATAAAGCCATTAGTCTCCATAGATTAGTTCTGTTGTGTTTGGATAAAAGTATACCCAAAACCTTTGAGTGTTAATACAGGATGACATGTTATCCTTCATCTAATTCGATTTTGATCTGAAGTAGTGGTCATGAGGTCTTGCACAGAATTCTTAGTAGTACTAATTGGTTTAATTGTTTAGAAGACATTTTTTTTCCAGATCAGAGGAACTATTTATAAATAGGATCTTGAAATAAGACTGAAAAGGAGTATATTACAAAGTAAGACAGAACTTTGAAAACTACTAGATTAGGTATCTGTAGAGCCACAAACTGCAAAATTTTTAGTTGTTGATGGATATGAAAACCATGTTGTTCATACCCTCTCATAAGAGTGTCTATAACTTGCACATATGAAAAAATCATCAGTTCCAAATTTGGGACTATGTGTTCAAAATGATAAGACAAATATCTAGTGCAGTGAAGAATGGGAAGGGAAGGTCATTAGATAGTGCAAGTATGTTTATTTAAAACCATAACTTGGTAGGGTTGTGCAAGGAAAAGTTAGTGGACTGGTTTAATCTTTAGAAATCAGCAGTGTTTCATTACTGTTTACAGGTAGTTATGAGTTTTTTTTGTTTGTTTTTTTTTTTTTTTTCCATTTAGTAGGCAAAGGTATTGGGCATCCTGAACTCTCCAGGCCTGGAACTGAAAAAATAAACCTTTGGACCCATCATATTAGACTGAAATAATTTACTTTATAGTTTACTTTTTGTCTTTTTCCATTTCCCTCTTCTCTTTTTTGTCCTTCATTTATACATGGAAGGACAGTATGCACTTTATTGCTCTGTTTGAGTTTTCTCATTCTCACTTTCATTATCACCACAGAGGTTCTAATTTTGAACAATAAAAAAATAAATGCTTATTTCTATCTTTTTCTTCAGTTTTTATATTTTCATAGGACAATTACAGATAAATATTGCAGTCAAAATATTCTAAAACTGTTCTTAAATAATATTGTGGTGTTTATACTGGCACCACTTCACCTGTATGTATTGTCTAGAATCCCCATACTTTTTGCTATAATTTGAGATGATAATAAATATATGCAGATGACTTTAATATACAGATTTGCTCTTGAAATATATGGTCAAATCATGAATTTCATATTCAGTCTGTGATTTCAGGTAAAGTACCGTTCCTAAATCAGTCCTAAAAGAAAAAATCCTAAAGTGATTATTTCCAAAATTGATTTCATTCTGGGGAGTAGCAATATTTATTGTTACTTCTGTCCTTGTGGGCACTTAAAACACCTTCATCTTCCTGTGGGTTTGCCATTAAACAAATATTAGTCATCTAATTAACCTTATCTCTGTGTTTGTCTGTGTTTATAAAATTGTCCTGATATGTGTACAATGATGAGTTGGATTAAAAGACAACACAAGATATAATTAGAAGGACCAAAACATTTTCCTTCCATGTAAATGTAGTAGCAGGCTGTTGTTGTACAGTGAGACTGTAAGGCTGTTCTGTTCTGATAGCAGATCTAGAATCTATTTTATTGCTTTTGCCCTTTTTTTATGCAAAGCAGCAACATTCAGGAATTGGCACAGCATGAAAATATTCTGCTCCATCCTCAAAGAGAGTGGCAAAAAATTCTTCAGTTCTGTTTCAAATTCTGTTCCTGATGTCTTTATTTCAGTTTTCTTTCTTCAGTAGAGATGAGAAGAAAGTGTCCAACAAACGAAAAATGCATTTGGACTCTCCTGGCAATAATTTTCTGGAATATTTTTCCTCTGGTATATGGTGTTTATTTTCAAAATTTCTATAATCCTAATCAAGATAGATCTCATGATAGTAAAAATGTTGACCCTAGAATCATTATAAGACCTATTATGCATGATTTTTCAATTCTTTATTACACTTGGGTTTCATGAAGTCTATGTTCTTTCATTTCTCCTTGGCATTTTCTGATAATTCTATGAGTTTTACAGTAGCTTTATCCAGATATTTTCTAGTAATCTGTAGTAAGGATCGTTGCTGACTGCAACGATTGCTTTATAAAAAGGAAATTCACTGCAACTAAAGAAAACATCTTTTAACTTCTCACTAAATTTTCTATTCAGTGGCAGAAACTTACACAAAAGAAAGCAAGAGCTAAAAAAGAGAGCAAGCTGTCTGATTAACTTAATATCTGAATATATAGATAAAAACTAATTTCAATATTTATAGCATATCATGAGATTAAAGACCTTTCTTCAGTGACTGCCAGTATTGCACTTCTCTATGCATTCACTACTTAAAAAATTGACCACTTTAATCTTTTTGTTCTAGGCACACTAGATAGTTGGCTAAATCTTCTGCGGATACTTGTCATGGTGAATGCTCCCATCACAACTGTTATTAACAAGTTTCATTTTATAGTTCACTTTTCTTCTATCTTGCAATCTGTATGTTGGCTGACTTTTTGACAGTATATTGATTTGGAAATAATATAGTAACATTTGGGAATGAATTGACCTTCAAGTACATATTGTGTATAAGTCTTTCTTACCTTCATATATGTATAGCATCTGCACCTTCCTTTATTGTTCTTTTTTTTAAATGTTTTATTTCCCAATTGTACATTAGTTGTCAGTTTAGCATTTTCTTTCTAAGAAGCAAGCTGGTGGATCTCCTCCTTCTTCTTAGTCTGCTCTTTTTTCAGCCAATTGTTCTGCAAGCTAGTATGAGTTTTCTCATCAGTGTATGTCTGATCTTAAACTGGAGTCTGTTGTAAAGATAATTTTCCTTCATGATTTTTAGTTTTTCTTAAGACTTTGAAAGTTTTTTTAGTTTGGGTATGTATTGACTTTTCCGGTCTTGAATTTTCAAGTGCACCTATGCACAAGCTCTTTGTATGTTTATTTTAATGTGGTTAACTACTATCTGGGTACCAAATCATGGGTCTGGGTTTTTGAGTAGCTCACCATGCACATGAATTCCTGACCTGATATGTATGAACAACTATAATAACTGCATGTGCAAATGAAGCATTCAACTGTACATTTTTGTATTCATGATTGTGAAACTTATTTTGTATGTACTAAGTATTTAAGATTTTATTACAGTAGCAGGTAACAATTGACTTGTGGTAAATTTACATGTAAGTTGTTTTTGCAAAATATTTCAGAAGTCCTTGCAGATATAATATTATAAAGTTCCTTTGTGTTTTTCTTTTTGTAGATGAAATGAAATCTACCTTGCCTAAAGTTAGATGCTAAGATACTGTAGTTTTTCAGCTTGGTGAACTTTATGATAATTACTAGATTTTCTATTTATGCCAGAAAAAAAACCCAGTTTGAAATAGAAGGCCCACAAGGAGTCAGTGATATAATCTTAAGCAAACATTCTTTCTTTTCGTCTTTTGCGTGCATACATGTACTCACCCAACACCGAAGGATAATTGGTCTGTTTCTAGAAAAGGTTATTTCTTTAAATTGGTGATTCAATCAGTTATGGAGCTCATTTTGCAGCTCATACTTTAAATTAAACCCTGGGGCTCAGCTGACCTCGAGATCCTGATGATATGAGAAATTTATGCTGTATCTTTCTGTTGTGGTTTAGGAATTATATTCTCCAATTTAGTACTCCTGCTTAAATCATACACCATTTCCCCTCCCCCGCCTCCAGCTAGAAGCACAAAAGGCAAAGCTCACTGGCTGAGATAAGAAAAATTTACCGGAAACAGCAACGAGGTAAGAAAAAGAACAGTATCAACAATATTAATAACACAAAGTTTAAGATAAGCAAAGAATTTGCACAGAAAGTCTGCAAAAAATAAAACAATATTGGTTGGCTCCCCTGCCATGCTTCCTTGACTGGAAAGAGCCCCTTCTCCTTGGAAATGAGAGAAGAGTCCTTTCCCCTGCCTGCAGCAATGATGTGAGGTGGTATCTAATAACATTCTGGCCCTGGCCATTCCCTCTCCTGGCTACTGCAAAAAAGTGAATCTTGTCCTGGCCAGAACCAGGACACTTACTTTCTGCCACAATGAATAATGAGAGAAAGCTTTATGCATTGTGACAGATGAAGTTCAACATATTTTTGATTGTGTTTGCTGGAAAGCTGGGTATCTCTTCAAATACCAAAATAAGTATCCAAACTCTCTGTGATACAGCCAGATACTTTTTAGTCAAAATATGGACAAAACCAAATAAACAATGTTTCTAAGGGAGTTTGGGAGTCAAGGAAATGTGGTATCAAAAAGACAGATCACATATCCTGTAGATCAGTGGTATAAACTTGTAGAGGTATGTGTGAATCAAATTCACCCTGTGTTTGTCGTCAGGTAGGCAGTAGCATAGAGCAAAATATGAGTGAAAAGGTTATTATTATTGCCAGTATTAGTATTCTTTACTGCAGGAGGTGAACAGGGGTTATTTCAGCTGATACCTTTGCACATTATCCATAATCAAAGCACTGTTCACAGCATTTGGGATTGATGTTTTCAAGACTGAGAAAATGTTGTTCTATTTACTGAATGCCAGCCTGTTTATACACTAAATGTTTATTCAACAAGACCAGAGATACTTTGGAGAAAGTATCCCTTTTTTCCACCATCTCTATGTCAGTTACCCCCTTCCGTTAGGATAGAGTCATGTTTTGTCTTTATTTTCCACCTGGCTTCAGCATGCTTCACAGAAGGGATGGAAAGAGCCTCCCAAATACTTGACCATTGTTTGTGACTTTCTCAAACAAGTGCTGCCCTTCAAGTCCAAGAACATTGAAAAAATCCCTTTCAGAGTTGGGAAGTGCTCTAATCACAAAAGCACTTAACCAGCAATGTTGCATCCACCTTACCCCAAACACTAAACAAATTCAACATGTCCTGTCTTGTCTGTCATGAGAAACGTTTTGGCTTTCTTCTTAGAACAAGGTGTCTTCAGTTTCTTGTTCGTCTCTGACTTTTCTTCAGTGTATACAATGGACAATTCCACATCTCTTCTCACTCTGGCATGTCTGAACATCTCTGTTTATACAGAACTCTTCAACAATTTCTGTAAATTTTTTGCTGTTGTAAGTTGAGCATTCTTAACTGTAACTGAGTCATTTTGTTGGTTTAGGATTCTAAAATATTAGCATGGATGGTATGAGCACAGCAAGGGAATGAATCTCACAGAGGTTCTAGACACATTTAGCTACCATCCGTGAATTGTCAGTCCACTTTGTCCAGGATTTCAGCCCACATATTTGTAGAGCATAAATGTTAGTCTGTTTCCAAGTGGAAGGAAACTATTAAACAGTAAGTGCCTATGATTTAACAATGTAAAAAAAAAGTTACTTTGCAACCATCTTAGAAAATTGTGTGTCACAGAGAAGAAAATGTACAAAGAGAGAAACATGCTTATGTACACTTATTCGTATAGCATTAGAGCACATGAAAAACTGAAAATATATGTTTGAACTTTGAACTTTTAATTTTTCTTTGGTAGACAGCATACGGTAGATTAAAGCAATACCTCTTATTGGTCCAACAAAGAGAGGTCAGGCTTTGAGACCAGAAAGGTTACATCTTCAGTTTCTACTGTATTGATCTTGCACTTACAGACCAGATCAACTACAAATATTTTCTCTGTGCTTTGAATGATACCTTTCTTCCTTTGATATTCAATATTTCTTTTTGTGATCAATAATATAAAGAAACTTTGTGCAGAGAAGTACAATAAAAAAAAGGAAGGAAAGGAATCCTTTTATAGTACTTGATTGGCTGATTGCCACAGGAAAATCAGAATTATTTTTTAATAGTGAAAAATGCAATTAAATGAAGAAGCCACTCCCTTTTGTTGCTTTAGGATACTCCAAAATTCATTTTGAATTGCTTTAGAAATCAAGAGATTGCACAAGAGAATCTGAGAATGCCAAATGTTCCCATCAAAAGCATATTACTATACAGCATTAAAAATATTATAACTTTGTTCTCTTCCCACTGCTCACCTCTTTCCATTCTCCCCCACCCCCCATATTGACTATATTTTTTTTTAACCTGTTTCTGTCCAAAGAACTACAAGGTAAGCGTTGTCCCTGAGGCTTCATGACATCTGTCTCAACACATTTACTGTTGTAAGAATTTTGCATTTCTCTTTAATTCTCCCAGCTCAGCGATTACACAACCCACTATAATTTTAAAACACAGTTCACTTACTGTTCAATCAGAGAAAGAAAAGCAGTGAGTTTTCAGAAAAAAAGTTATTTGTTTGTTCCAAGTGACAGGTCACCTTAAAATAAAAGCTGATAGATACTGAAAGAAGTCCAAGAACCTCTTTTATTTGACACCTAACTGATGATAGAAGCTCTAGTCCACTGCTTTAAAAGCATTAAATGCTATTTTACATCTTTGGCGGAGGATTGCATGGGAAATAAAACACATTTCTGATTATTAGTCTATCTAAAAATTTCTTCATTCATCTTACAGTACTTTGCGCTCTGTTTCAGATGGGAACAGCTACACTTTCATTTACTTGGCAACTGAACTATACAGGAATTCTGACTCCATTAAATTTTAAGCAATGGCACAGCTCTAATATTTTTCATGTTGCTTACAATATTATTGCTTAATAAAGCTAGCTGTAGACAATTTACTATTAAATACTAATCAAAATATTTTAAAATATTACAATCCACCACTTACTGGAGATATATAACTATGTGTTTAGCCATTTCCTCCCAGACTTTTTTAAGACTCTGACCACATACAGACTAAAATCTTTAAATAAAGTAGCATGGCTATGTGTATATTTTGTTTTAAAGTACAGAACAAGTATACTTAATAGTGGAAATTAATCTGCTTCGGACAAGGATCTCCTGATGAAAATATGAAATGAATGCTCGAAGAAACAAACTCAGTAATTCCCTGGTTCTGAAAATAAGAAATTGTGCACTTAGGATAATAAATAAAATTTTGACAATGCTTTATTTTAATGGCACATGAATTAAAACTGCATTACAATGAAATTGCTGCAGAACATCCACATTAATATCAAATGAATTCATTATGACCAGCACAGTTACAATGAATACTAAATGAATTAATAATAATGAACCACTTAAAGTGTTACCTAATTGTTTTATTTCATTTTTATATATATTTTTGTCCAAATTTAACTGTTAGGTTAATAGAGAATGACATCCAGTTATTCATTTCAACACCTAGTGTTTGTAAGTGATTACTTCCACACCAGATTCAGTCAACCCTGCTTCACATCTAATATTGATCAGATGTCTCCAAAAGACTCATCTATTGCCCCAGATATTTTGAATCATGTTGATGCAAAATGATCAGCCATGATATATTAAAGATTTAACAACTCTTAATGGTTTGTGATAATCATGTTGCTTCAATTTGTGTTGCTTCAATTCAATTCATCTTTCTTTCAAGAATCCTGAGTGCTTTACACACATGGTTATTAAAGATAACCTACAAAGAAACTGGAATGGAAGCACAGTGGTTTGCCTGTGATAACAAAGTAGTTTCTCTGCATTACCCTGTAGAAACTGCGAATCCTCACAAAATTTGTTGGTTTTCTTACTCTGTCCACTACTACTATCTGTAGTTCATTGTTTTGCACAAATCATGACATTTTAACTTCTCTATCTTCATAAATTATTAGTATATATCATATAATCTTATGAAACATGTTTGGAGCATTTTGACTCATTAGAAATTATACCTACAAAAACAATACACACTATTTCTCCATTTTTCTATTAGAAAAACCTATAGCCCTTTATATTCCTTTACCACTATGGTCCATAGCACAACTCCCACTGAAGCTCATGGTAGGGAATCTGAACAAGTTCCTCCATGGCTAGGAACATAACTGCTGCTGAAGTTTTCACAATGCTAAGGAGAAAATAGAGTGCTTTGTGAAAGGCTTATTTTTGAACATGCTAATTCACTTATACTTTCAGATAAAACACCCAGAGGAAAATTTATTTCATATGAAATGGGGAAGAAGGAGAGTGAATTATAATTAAGCTGTTTGGTAGCACATATAAAGAATGATAACATCAGAAAGAAAAGTGTGAAAACATCCTAATTTCAGGTTTAGCATCTGGCCATAAACTACTTTCTAGAAATTCTGGATAAGAGTAAAACCAAAAGGACTTTAAAACAAGCAAACATGGCAATATGTTTTTGCAACAAATATTTCTCCTTCATCGGCTCACTAATTTTTAAGAAGAAAAGATCTTTTGCATTCACAAAATATTATTGCAGTTTACTATGGACTCTTGGTTTGGGGTGGGTTTTTTGGGTGTTCTACAACTCAAACATCCTTTAGCTTTCAGAGAGAATTATGACTTTTAGAAAATATTATTTTGCAATTAAATTTTTAAAAGTCCTCCATATGAGTATTGAATAAAATCTCTATTACCAAACAGTAAAAGACGTTTCATTTACTGGCATCTGTCTTTCATTTCTGTTGGAGGTGTGAAGAAATAGTAAGATTAGGTGGGCTGTTAATTTTTCTTGTTTTCCTTACAATAAATCTGATTTTGAAACCTAGCTTTTTCACAACCACTCTTTGCATAGTTTTTGTGATTACACAACAAAATATGATGAGGGTCGAGGTAACCATTGGAAGTGCCAATAAAGCCTACTGCAATCCAGTAACACAAACTGAGGGAGGAAGAGTGTAGACAAGGAGAGACTTCAAGGTCAAAGAGGGACTTCAAAGTAAGGAACATGTGACAGACTTGTTCTACTGTCCTGTCCAGCCAGGCCCTAAACACAATTTTCATCCTAGAGTATCATTGAATATTTGTATTTCATAAAATCACAGACCCATAGAATGGTTGGTGTTGGAAGGGACCTTAAGGAACATTAGTTTCAACCCCACTGCCATGGAGAGCAGATAGACTCTTCCTTCTTTACCATTACAGTTCCACAGAACCCAGACAATCTACTACAGATTTTTTTGGGGAAAAAAAAAATCCCTTTAGATTTATATTTTTCCTGAAGGGTTTTTTGATACTACAATGATTTTGTAGTGTAAAACCTGTAATTAGCTATTTGGGTTTTGCCTAAACTTGAGGATACTTGATTTTAATTACCTATTAAATATAACACTGCATCTGCATTCATGTAATCATCAGTATTAGCCCACATATACAAACTTTCTTTCATCTGAAGATGATAGGAAATTCTTTTTATTTGTTCTCACTCAGTTTTGTTCTCACTCATTCAAGAACGTTTGAGTGTTACTTTTATGACAATTCACAATGTAGAACAGCCATAGCCAAAGAGAGGGGAGGGAGATTGGGTGCAGACAAGATTTAGCTGTGTCAGAGTTCAAGGATGGAGGGACGCAACAACACTTCTTCTCAGTGTATAGTCTTGACCAGTAAGTAGTAGCTATGAAGAAGTGGTTTGTATGGCATTACTGCCATGAAGAGTATCTTGATATTTTTTCTTCTCTATTGGCTAAAGGTATGAGGATGCAAAGTAGATATTTGTGAAGACAAATACCATCCTTCTCTCCTGCTAAACCACCCCTTTCCCTCACTTCATGTCTATAGTCTACAGAAACAAATAGGAGTTGGAAAAGACACTGTTACACCTAGATCTCAGCCCTCTCATTTTCAAAATATGACTCTCAGTCACTTCTCAACTTATCTAACTTGTATGCTCTTTAGAGGAAACTGTTTTCAGAGCTTACTGCAGTGGATGTCCAGGAGTATTTTTCTACCAGCTGAATAATTGATTTCAGACACATTAGAATCAATGAGTCCTGCTTCCTAAAAATTTATATTTTGAAGAAAATTGATCTTGCTATTCAAAAGGTGCAAGTCCTGATGAGCTTTAACCAAATCTGGAATACCTATTCTCTCCCTCCACCTGTTCTTATTAAGCTGCTAAAAAGAAATTATTTTTAACAGTGGGGGGTTTTGTCCCTTTCTCAGTACATATACTCAAACAAAAACTAAGCCCTCATAAGCATTGTAGCTGTAACAAATCACGCTAAAGTCCATCTAAATTCACCAGCTAAAATAGCAGATAATTTTTCTTGAAATGTGCAAACAGTGCAACCAGTCAGTTCCCTTTGTATTGCCAACTGTATTTGTGCAGGCAAGAAGAGAGGTTTTGGTTCTTTTTTACTATATCTCTTGCACAGAATCAAGTATCAGTGCTAGGTTAACTGTGTAAGTAACCCATGCTTCTCTTGGCTGCTATTGGGATTCAGTCCTGTCCATTATCATAAACATTACTAAAAAGGAATAAAATGACTAAAACCAAACCAACCAAACAAAAAATATCTAACATGATCCCCAGATAGAATACATGGAGGTAACTCATGTTGCTGTATCCTCTTGAAAAAGGCATGCTGCAAGCATGGTTCTGTAACTCCTCAGAGTTGTTCTGCACCTAATGGCATGGATAGGATTTACTGTGATGAGAAGTTACAAACTACAGAATTGTTTTTCCATTTTTTGTTCTCAGTCATAAGAATTTGTACCCATGATCAAGACTGGCATGAACATATAGAAAAATTAGGAATTACTCTCATCTAACAATTTCCTCTGACATACTAAGTATTTTGTAAGAATCAAATCAATCCTATTCTTGAATTATAAGAATACAATGCATTTTTGTTGTAATACATGTGCTCCTTTCTTTATTTTGAACAGAGTGGGATGGCTCTGGTTTTAAATTGGAATATTTTTAATCCTTTCTGTCTGTAGATAGAAATTGTTCAAGAGGGCAGTCCTGTTTGTTTATCCCAGAGACGGTCAAAAATGTCACCCAACTTTTTTTTATTGAGGACAAGCAGTAATGCAAAGACTTCAAACATGAATAAAATATTAGGTTAGAGGCATAATTAATATAAAAAGATACAGCGAATTAGAAAGGTGGTTAATAGAGTCAGCAAACCATATATCAATGCCAGTTATCATATTTCATTGGAAGACACTACAGATTGAAAATCAAGCATGGCAATTAATTAGTCTCATTCCCATTTAACCTGGAGGTTGCATATATAAAAAAAAATCAGGTTGACTGTGTGAGTAAAGAGAATAAGTAGTTCAGTTAAAGATCAAGAGTGGTAGAAGAAAGAAGTGAAGGGGAAACAAGTCTTTCTTTATTGCATTATAAAACCACTTTACTGATTTAAATCCTGTTGACAACGATCTCACCTAATTAAGAGCTTAATATCCGTAACTGGAATGATCGGTATTTTTTGGATGAATTGCACAAATTTTGGGATTCTAAATTAATTGTCACACCCTCAAGCCATAATAACATTTGGTGTGCTATTCCTACATTCTTTACCACTGGTCATTCTGCCAGTAGGAAATAGCATATTTGTTGACTAGGAGAACTACACAAATCTTGTGAATTTGTCTTTCTAGCTTCTGTTCACCACACTCCATCCAAAAATGAATGACAACTAGTTTTCATTTGCATGTAATAGTAACAGATTTTACTAATATAGGAAGTGACAGGTGTAGCATGTACCTTAGAGAAATAAAGTACATCATCTTGTAACAGAAAAAAAAATAATTCTAAACCTGTTAGTGCATCAAACCAACAATTAAAAGGGAAAATGTTTAACAGACTTTTCACTATTTTGAAGCCATTTTCTCAGTGTTTTGTTCAAAACAGTTAAACTACCCCTTTCATGATTTTATAGAAGAAAAATATAGGTTTCCACTTAAAATCAGCCAATAGCTCTTATAAAAGTGATAAAATTTCAAAGCTGACTTTATAAACTTAGTTCTAAAAAATTGTATGCTTGAATTCACTTGAACTACCATCATTCATTCAATTAGTTTTAAATAAATTCTTACAGGCTTAGCTTTTGTGTGATAAAGGATGGGAGTTTTAGTTTTTCCTACAGATTGTATTTTCCTAAAATGATAAAATTAATTCCAGTTCAATTATACCCCAAAACCTGGATTCTAGATCTATGTAGAGCCAAAAATATTTAATGAAATGTTTCTCCTCAAAATCTTAGTAGCAAAATTGTTAATTTTGTTCCAGTTGCAAAGCTGTTATTCAAACAAAGGAGAATACATGTTTCGTTTCAGATAGCAGAGCATGTAGTACAGACAGATGAAAAATTTCATAAGGGAAAAAAAACAACCTTCCTTCTATGGCAATTTATTTTTTTAATGTAGTGAATAAAAGCAGCTACATTCCTTCTTTGATTAGAAAAATACAGTTATGTATACATTTTTGCACTTTTTTGTGTGCAGATGTCGAATTGGCTACAGTTGAATTGTTAGCAGGAAATAGGGGCTTCATAAGTGGCTTACTGGGAAAAAACAGACTTGCCTTTCAAGACATTTCAAGATATTGTCCTTCATGTAGAACTCTTGGTTTTGTTTAGAGCCATACCTCTAGGTTTCTATTGCAAATATTTGCCCATCTCAGGCATTGAGTTTGGTTTTCTGAGTATACCTAAAAACTCTGCATTATGAGATTTTCAAACCCAGAAATACAAAAATCCAATCCACAGTTTTTAGAGGAATAATTATCTATCAAGAAGCCAAACTTGTTAAGTATCTCCTATTCTAATCTAAAATTTCATTTGCTTTCTAGCATCAGGTATTCATGCTTAGAATCCTTTTATGCATTTTCTTAATTTGTTTTGCTCAATTTGAACTGAATCTTTTTTTAGAGCAGCTTTATTACTTTTGACATGACCTTCTGGTCTAGATCTTCCATGTCATTGATATGAGTTGAGCATTGACTTTCTGTAGGAAACTTCTCCAGAAACAAGTTGTAAGTGAACCTGAAAAAGTAATATAAAAGATGCTGATTGCTATACTTTGAGATCATAAACTTGTTTGGTTAAATGCAGAATATCTCTAGGATTGCTGAACATTTTTTAAAATACAATGAACTTGCACAGTGGTCACCTCTGAAATTTGTATAAACTTCTTATACAGAGACAAGTGCATACTGGAATGAATGTGCAATAAATTAGTCAAAATCAGATGCACAGGATAATTATAGCTCAAAAATCACTCTCAGGTGATTCATTTCTAGCATGTTACAGAAATTATTGTAAAGAGGTAGTGAAATTGTCCCAGATGTTACAATGTACTTTCTATGCTGCCCTTTAATCCTGTAGTGACCAGGACCTCAGTGTTATATAACCAAATGTCACTTCAGAGTGCATCATCTGCATCTTGATTGTTGAACATTTGGCCTATTTAGCTTTTTAATATCTTCCTCCTTCTCTGGGTATTGTGGGAAACTCCTATATACAGGAAACATTTTCCTTAGTTAATTGAAGAAAATAGAATAAAGATGGATTTTTATTTTTTTTTTTTTTAGGCAGTCAGGATGGCTAACATTTGTAAACTGCAGAGACAGAATATAGTACTAGGCCAATATTGGGATTGAACACTAGGCATCTGGAGAAAATTCATACTGACCTTGTATAATTTAATAAACAGAAAGCTCTAGAGGAAAATCTGTGGCTGTGGGATAAGAGGACTTCTGCTGACCATTGGGTTTCTGTTTTATCCTCACATTGCCCACTTGAAGTCAGCTCACCATGAGAATACAGGGATCTTTGTTGATCTCATCATAAAACAAGTAGAAAAGTCATCAAGCATACAAAAGACTAATACAAATTAAATTCTTAATGTTTCTTGCAATTCTTAATGTTTCAATATTTTTCCTTCATGTTAACATGCACTGATTAGAAAGGTGAATCCTGCTTAATGTACCCATGTTAACAGTGAGAGTCTTCAGTGAACAGAGCAAAAAAAAAAAAAAAAAAAAATGATGTTACTGGCTAATTTCTGAGCCACACAGAACAATCAGCATCTGTACTTAAAAACTTAAATCTACTTTGTGTTTTTTACATTTATGAGGTGCAAAGAAACTGCAACACAGAGCAAAGCCTGGGTAGAGGAAGTCTGTGCAAAAGCAGGCAGTTCAACATCTTTATGGCTTCCACTCCTTAGAAACACCTGGAGCTAATGCTGAGATGCATATATATATATATATATATATATATATATGTACATATAGCTGATACGGCTGCAAAGCTCAGTCTCACAGTTGCACATAAAAGAGTTTTGGTATTGCATTTGGCATGCAGATTTATCTCTATCACTTAGAG
>JAWWTY010000088.1:1968720-1980491 GCA_035222235.1 Margarornis squamiger
AGTAACTTTTAATCTTGAGAATAATCTATCTTCAATTTTACAAGCACACTGGAGAATTGCCACTGCTTCTGTGGGTGACTTAAGCCTGCCAGATGTCTGCTGGAAACTCAAGACAAGCAGAGAGAAGGCAGTCTAGAACATTCTTGGAGTGTGTGGAAGACAACTTGACACAGCTGGTAAGTGAGACTACCAGACTACCAGAGTTGTGACCTATTAGACCTGTTTATGAACAGAGAAGAGTTGGTGAGAGATGTGGCAGTCAGAGGCAGGGAAGAAGACCAGTCTGGCTGAACAGGAAGCTTTAGCTGGAGCTCAGGGAGAAAATGAGGGTGTGTCACCTTTGGAAAAAGGGGTGGGCAGCTCAGGAAATGTTTAAGGATGTTGTTAGGGCATTCAGAAAGAAAATTAGAGAGTCAAAAGCTCAATTAGAACTTAATCTGCCCACTTCTGTAGAGGGTAATAAAAAGTTGTTTTATAAACGCATTGCTAACAGAAGCAGAGGTAAGGAAAACCTCCATTCTTTATCAGATGCAGGGGGAAATAGAGTCACCAAACATGAGGAAAAGGCTGAAGTACTTTAACACCTTCTTTGCCACAGTCTTCAACAATAAGACCAATTGTCCTGAGGATAACTGGTCTCCTAAGGTAATGGACAGGGGCTAAGAGAAGAATGGACCCATTTAATCCAGGAGCATGTAGGTGATCACAAGTCTATTGGACCAGATTCATCCTTGGGTGATGAGGGAGCTCGCAAAAGAGCTATCCAACCCACTCTCCATCATTTATCATCAGTTCTGGCTAACTGGGGAGGTCCCAGATGACTAGAGGTTGGACAACGTGATGCCCATTGACAAGAAAGTCCAGAGAAACTATGGGGAACTACAACCTGAGCTTCGTTGTGTAACAGCAGGGTTATGTACGGGTCATCTTGGATGTGATCACATGGCATGTACAGGGCAACCAGGGGATCTAAACCCAGCAAGGGTTTAGAAAAGGCAGATCCTGCCAGACCATGAAGCTGGTGAATGGTCTGGAGCACGAGTACTATGAGGAGCAGCTGAGGGAGCTGAGGTTGTTTAGTCTAGAGAAGAGGAGGCTCAGGGGTGACCTTATCACTCTCTACAACTCCCTGAAAGGAGTTAGCCAGGTGAGGCTCATCCTCTTCTCCTAGGCAACCAGTGGCAGCAGGAGAGAATTTCTTTAGAGAAAGGGAGATAGATGAGAGAGAGAGACAGAGACAGAGAGATGGAATGTGCTGCCCAGGGAAGTGGTGGTGTTTAAGGAAACACCCTGGACGTGTTTAAGGAAAGACTGGATGTGGCACTTAATGCCATGGTCTACTTGACATAGTTGTGTTCAGTCATAGATTGGACTTCATGATTTCAGAGGTCTTTTCCAGACTGATGGGTCAGAGTCAATCTTTCTGGAAACCTCAGTATTGTTTCAGATTAATTAAATACATTGAGTGTATTTACTAGGAAATATTGTTTGGACTGTTAAAGACTCTGCTCAAAAAAAAAAATAAAAATGATAGATTAAAAAAAAAATGTTTTGGCTCTTTTTGTTTAATTATTTAATGTTCTTTAGATATCCTTTTTCAAATCAAATTCTCTGTAAAGAAAAATCTGCCCTTCAGAACCACAGTGTACATTATTGAAATAGTGCCCGACATGAAAAATCCATGAAATTTCCATGAAAAGCTCTTCCCTCCTCCCTGCCTTGTTCCTTTCCTTCCTCAGCAAAGCCACAATGCAAAGAAAACTGCAGAGGTATGAATCCCAGAGGTGACACAGGGATGCCATTGGGGTGTTTAAATCTGTCTGGGAGCCTGTGCAAGGTATCAAATGGGTCTGAGAGCCTGGTGCATGCCTGAGTCACTTTGAAATATCTTTACTCTATTTACAGATTTCATGAGTGTGTGTTTTAGGGGATTTTTAGAACATAGCTATGCAACATCTTTTGAAATATTTGCATGACCATGTCTGCTAGGGCTAATATAAGAATCCCTTACTGTAATTAAAAAATATTTATTTCTCACTGAAAAAAATAAAGTCCCCTTGCACTAGAAGTTTTAGTTCAGTTTGTGATTTTTATTTTTGGTTCCACACTAGGCAATGAGTGAACAAGGATATGACTATTTCACCATGTAGTCTGCAGAAATCACCCTCTGATATCACACTGCAGAATTTTTAAATTTAAATTTATAGTGCAGAGTTTTTAAGTGATATTAAAACTTCTTCATGCCACCTAGACCAGCAGACTCATTTCAGAAAATAAGCCCTTTGGAAGTTTTCTGCTATGTTGGGTATCTCACTGGTCCTCTCTGCCTGTTGAACTTAATGAACAACACAGACCTTGTGTAACTGGAGAGGAGATTGCTGATGGATATGTGTTGCTCTCTGGTACTTTTGGTATACAAACAACTAAGGTTTTTTTAATCACAATTTATACAAAACCCTCCCTCAATGCTTTCTTTTGATGTCTCTTTAATGTAGGAGGAAAAGGCAGTTCTCAAAGCCATTTATTTTTGTGCAAATAATCTGGCTATTCTATATTTCTTCTTCCTTTGGGGATGTATTTTTAAGTTCAGTTAGGGCAGAAATTGCAAGGAAAAAAAAAACAAAACAGCAAAAAACCTCAGCCCAGTTTTTGAACATTTGGTAAGGTATTTAGTACTCTACAAAAAATGCAGATGAGCATTAAGAAGACAAAAATCTGTTCTGCCTGCCACAGCTAGAAAAGAAATAACCCCCTCACTATTTTTCTAGTCATTCTTTTTCAAGAAAATCCGTCTTTAGTTACTCATTTCTTTTCCCCATGGTCAGGTTGGCTGCATCTCCAAACACTTGTAAGTACTGTATGTTCTGACATATCCTGCAGTCATGCATTAGCACATTTTCATTCAGCAAAGGGTGAGAACAGATATCTTTTGGCAGCTGACAGCAGGGAGCAGGCAGAAAGGAGGAGAGTGAAGCTATAGGACTAGGACACTGTGGTGGCCTAGTGGCTAGCATGGCTAATGTACCAGCTGTGATTAACATCCTTTTTTTTTTTCTTCCCTCTTTTTTTCCTCTTTTTTTTTTTTTTTTTCATTCCATCCACCTAACAGATGTCTCTCTGTCATTGTCATGTCCTCAAGCTATCCTAGTAAATGATTTGATTATAAGTGAGTCACTAAGGTGGCAATTGAACCTCTTCACAGCTCAAAATTGTTGATGTGTGCACAGATAGTGCAGCGTGGGGGTGTGTGCAAGAAAAAAAGAGCAGAAGAGAAAGGGAATGAGGAAAAGAGGGAAAGAGAGAAAGGGGGAGAGAAGGAGGGAGGGAGAGGACGAAAAGGAATGTCAAGGTTACCTTGTTTTGCCTGGAGAATCAAAAGGGAGGGCAAATTAACTGCTGCCTGGCTCTATTTTGACTTTTGGATACCCGGCAACAAGTTAGTTACATCCTACTCCAGAGGATCTACATATCACTTTGAAAGATTGAAAAATGAAGAATGCAGTGATCTGTATTGTATATATACTTTAGTCTGTGGAAAGAATGTTAATAAATACACTGAGAGACTGCAAAGCTTGCCAATATAAATAATGTGGCATTTCAAAGTCTGTCAGTAAATGTAATTGAATTTTGCAATGTAAAAATATAGTTTGGTTATAAATTGGAATCATGCTTGACATCAGTTGGGCATTAGGAGATATTAATTAGATACTTCTCAGTTCTTTCTGATTTTTTTTATATTAAATGAATTATGAGGAAAGAGGAATTTGCAAGCACGCAATTTAGAGATTTTTATTCTTGAAAACAAGCTGCCTGGTAATTTTTAGTGGAGGAATAAATGTCTTTTCAAAAACCTTGTCAGTGTACTGTCTGAAACATGTCCTTCCCAATATGAACACAATACGGAAAAGCTAATCCATTATAATACTTTGTAATGATAATAAACCAGAGTGAACAAGTAGCCTAGGGGAAAAAAAAGATGGTAGTAGTCACCTTTAAACAGAAAAAGAATAGTAAGTAATTGTAAATTTTTACAGTAGGCTGATGAAAACACTTCCTGTAACTTTGAACTTAGTTTGGCTGTCACTGTACTGGCAAACATTCTGCGTATCAATCAGAGCATATATTTTCTGCATGATATTTGCAGTATAATGTATAAAATTTACTTGTGTGATCTTTACATGTATTCACCCTGTTTGTATGTAAATATATTAGTCTCCACATATAGCTTATACTGCAGAGACAGTGTTAAACCCTTCCATAGGGCTGTGTTGACCTCTGCTTGCTTGACATCTGCAAATTGCTTCTCTTTTTCTGCTGGATTAGTCTTTAGCCATTCCTACTGTTAATTATGGTGTTTTCCTGCAGAAGCTAAAGACAATTCCGGTGTATAGCTCCACACACTTACATTGAATCATATTTTTCTAGGCTCGCATGATTAATTATTGAATACCTTTGCTCACTTTTTAATAGCTGCTCTAATAATTTCCATAATCACCAAAGAATGACTTGGCACCTCTTTTGTTTTACATTCATAGAAGTCTTTTGAGGCAGTATGATTCATGCTTGGCCTCTGGCACTGTGTGCAGCAGCCATGCATGTTGGTCAGTCCCTCTCTTCCTGGATGGTAGTACTTGCTCTTGTGTAATTAGATTGCTACAAGAAGTTTGATGTCTGCCAACTTTCTTAAAGTAAATGCTGATCAAACAAAGCTGCTGTTCACTTGCCCTTCTCAGCTGAAAAGGATTTTTTTTTCTTAGTTCTTGCAATCTTTTTTCCTCTGAGATTTTTTTCCCTTTTCTTTTTGATAAGCAATTCAAGGTGCCTTCAAGAAGAACATAAATAAAATACTCTGAATTATTAAAAGTAAAGAAGTAAGAATTCTCTGCTTAAGTAGAGAGAGAATGAAATGATGTCTGAAGGTAGACACTTAAAAATAATATTAAAAATAGACCTCGTAGAATCCACTTTTATCTTTGCTTAAGGGGAGCAAATACTTATCAGAGATACCTAAGTACAAGCAAAAATACATGTGCGTACCCAGTGTATATATCATACATATATCTGTACACCTAAAGCATATGTATCATCTGAAGAGAGTTTTAAGAATAAAGCCTCATGCAGCTACCCAGCTCACCACAGCACCATGCTTCCTCAAAGGTCTCATCCTGACCCTGCTTCCCTCTGTGATAGAGACCTCCTTTTTGCTTGAAATTAAAAGTAAAATGATCAAAATAGCCCTTTGAAAACTGGAAGCTGTATTTTACAATTCTAGACCATCTGAATGGGGATCTAGATGCTGATTGTTATTAACATGAATTTCTGTGGAAATTATGTCCTTTGCCTTCTTTAAGCCTGCTATTGTTTGTCTACAGATGTTGATGTAACAAACATCATCTGTCTGCACAGCCTTTGACAAAGTAGGTGCATCTCAGTTTAAAACAAATGTAGTTTAAAATTCAACAGTTGCTCTAATATACCAGCAATTGCCCTCAGGCTGCTAAGCTGATCAAAATTCACCAGGCTTCTTTGAAACTGGTACAGAAAGTCGAGTAGGAATTTAGGAAGATTTTAGACCAGAAAGAGCTGATAGAGAGATTAAAATGTGTGGTAAATTAGAGAAACTATATGTCTTTAGGCTGGCCCATAACCTTATATTAATAACTGTGAGTAATGTGGTAGTTCATATTTTCATAATTCATGCACAGAAGTGCTAAACATCATGATTAATAGAGAAGAATTCTTATACCAGTCTTCAAGTCATAACTTCAGGGTTTTGCCAGTACCAAAGTCAACAAAATGCCTAGGGTTTTTACCCAACTTGCTTATTCAAAAATGAAATGCAAAAAGGGCAATATATTTATTTTTCTGTTATCTTATCTCCTTGGGGAACATATGACTGTGCAATAAAAACAGTTATGTCTCCTTTATCTATTGTTGTATTGCTTAATTTATGATTTGATGCTCTGATAGATTCTATCTCACTAACTTGACTACTCTTGTATTTGCTAAGTCCAGTCTAACAGCAAATGGCTGTTACTCTACCATCTACAGCATAATAGCAATGTCCCATTTGTACATAATGATATTTAGCTATGAAACCCTGTAATATGGAGATCACCACAGGCACATGATTTTACAGGTGTGATTAATTCTGGTAGGCTGTCTTAATCCTAGATACATTCATTTAGATATTTTATTTTGTTTCGTTCATATGTCTTCTTGAAGATCCAAGTTATGCAAGCTGAGATATTTTTAAATTCCCTGGACCTACGGTTTTTACTTATGCTTTGTGGAAATAAAGGGAGAGGTACATTGAAGTAAGTGTTGGTGAAGTGTTGACTTCCAAGCAGTAATGGGTGGAGTTGTGAAAAACATAAGGTGGTGGTCCTATTATCCATTTTCAGGTCAGGTTGTGAAGGAGCATTTTTGGAGAGTAAGTCTCAAATTTTCATGAGATATCAATGCAATTCTTTGATAAGAGCTGTCATTTTCCCTGATGCATGTGTGTAGATACACAAATACATATGTGCACATTAAAATGTGGGTTCTTTGCACTGAGAGAGCACTTCTTGCTCTGCCCCTACTTGGTACTCCCCCACTGGTGTTTGAAATCTTAGAAATATTTTTTATAGTTCTGTAAGGTTCCCAAAATTTGATCAGTGAGCAGGTGAACATTTTTGTAGACATTTAAAAGATAATGAAGACTTGGAAGAGTTAGGTGAGCGGCGCAGTGTCCTCCAGAATGTGAGAAACAGCATTTGGATTACATGATTCTTCAGCTGTTCCACATGTGCTCATCCAAACCTGTTAGAGCAGACAACATGAGTTGTTACATGACATTTGTCTTGCAGCAGTCTGTCCCTCCTTTTTTTTTTCCGCAATTGCTTGTTAAATTTATTTACATTCTTACATATTTAGCTCATTACAAAGATGACCACATTGTGTTAGTGATGTCAGTCCTGGCAAGATCAATAATCCATATCCCTGAACACCCTTTAGCCTTATAGTATACCACACATACAATTATTTTATAATATTAGGTGTATGCTACAACAATTTCTAAAACAAATTATTGTAGCATCTATATATCAGAGCTTGTGCTAGCTCATTTGCAATGGCAAACAAACATATTCCATTTTCCCTATATTTAAAGAAATCTTTACCCTGAAAACTAAACACTGATTAAAGCTGTATTCTGCTGCTTTGCGGTGGTGTTTTAAATAAAGTATTATCCATGGTAAAATGTAAATAAAAAAAAAAAAATTGGTTCATTCATCTTATATTTTAAGCACTTAAAATGAATGAACTCTTCTTTGAAAAAACGTCTGACCAAGCAAAAAAAAAAAAAAAAAAATGCATTTGAGAAAATGTTTAATGAACTCACTGGTTAAAATGTTGTTATTTTAGAGCCCATTACTGTGTATTTTAAATTAATGTAGTCCATGTTGCTTGAAAAGCCCTCCTCTTGTTCTCCCGCTTCTATCATAATGTTCCAAAACCAATTGACCTTAGTAACGTTTGGGTGAGCAAAGATCTTCACTGGTAGGAATGCTGACTGCACTGTCAAATGTAAGAACCTACAAGTGAAGGAGTAGCTACTCCTGAATCCTCTCCATAATCATTTGTGTAGTGTTAGTTCAAAGACAGGCAAATTTCAAAAAAATCAAACACATTTTTTCTTTACACCATTGTTTTTTGTAAATATTCTAATTGATACTCATTTTGTTTTCATTCCTGTTTTGAAACATGCATATTTACTATGGCAATAATAATTTAATAGGTTGGAGGACAATGTATTTCTTGTCTGTAAAGTAAGATTATTTCAAATAATGATATGTAATCTTTTGGTACTGGAAAACTGAGAGAAATAGAATTACATAAAAATAAGAAAATAACCCCCAACCTCAGAATTTGTAAAAGCTTAAGAATTTAATTTGAACATACCAATAGATGCCAATCGAATTTGCCTTTTAGGTGAACTTTAAAACTCGTACTGTTTATGTGGTTTGGTAATATGACTTAATGTGTTAGATTTATGCTTCATTAATATTCACAGATGGGAAAATATATATGTGTTCTCCCTCTGCATACCAATTACTGCTATAACATTTCTTTTTTCTTGGCTTTATTATTCTTATTCTATAGGAAAGTGAAGATGTGATTATTAGTACTAAGTTTTCAAACCACAGGTTAAAAATACGTAAAAGTGTCAAAGACGCATTTCAGACTCAGTTACATAATTACATTATATCAACTTTGTCAAGTTGTCTACAGCTCAAGCCTGCCCTGCTTCAAATTTCAGGAAGAGCTACATTTGCAGTTAAAGGTTGCACTAAGCTGAGAGTAGTGGCCACCAGGAGATGCATAGAAAGGCATGGAAAAGAACTCCAGTGAAGAAGGTGCACTTGTGTAGTGTGATTGGTTTACTCATGGTGAAGGCTTCAGGTGACCAAACCCAAATGGTGACAATACTCTTTTGCTTGGCAGTTGACTGATGAGGTATCACAATATAATTCTTTATAGATTCTCCCATTACAGTATTGTTTTTTTGTCACCAATGCAAGGAGAATGAAACACCTATGATGTTAAATGTTTTTGACTGCAGCCTTCATTTACATGTTTCAAAAGATGAATCTCCCAATTCTGGACTTTGATAATATAAGTCTCTACAGCTGGAGTCTGGCAAATCAAACGATACAAAATCATGTTTTGTAACACAGGATTCATAATGCTGGAAGAAATGAAAAATACACCCACCCACTCTCCCCCCAAAAGAAAAAAAAGCCCCAAACCAACAAACACACAAACACACTCTGCCCCCCACCCCCAACCCCCACTCCCCACAAATAAAAATAAAACAGAGCCCGGATTTATGGTATTTTAAAAGGTGTCCATATAGGGTAGTAGGGACAATACTATTGGAAAGAGCCATACCTGCTCCTATGTTCAAAATATACTCTTCCCAGTAACTTTCTGTGAAATAAAATCCAAAGTACCCATGTCATCCTTTAAAACTGGACTAGTTCTTATAAATCTAAGATTACTGACAAAAGTTTTTGATATTATCTTCAAAGAATTGAGTTTCAGTTTAAGCAGGTGGTTTCGCATCAGTGTAGTTTGACTCACAAAAGCAAACTTTTCCTTGAACTGGAAGAAGACTTACTTCTTGTAATACAAATATGAACCTTGTGATGGCTTTGCAGGACCCTTCTGACCACTGTAACATTTCAGGAAGAAGAGGAGACCTAGGTTTGCCTTTCCCAGGGTTTCTTAAAAGCCAGTCATGTGTCTGGATTCATTTGCTTTGAGTTGGTTCACAAGAAAATAAATGATCAACTGATAGTGTTGGATGTAAAATGTTATTTTGATAATGCAGTCTCAATATATATATATATAAAACAATGTAACTTTGAAAATAAGTGAAAATGATCATTTCCCTGATACCTTTCATATTTAAAAATGCAGAAACTGAAATATGTGCACGTGTTGCAGATACAAACTCCTAACAAAAAGGTAAAGAAACACACAAAATATGATTTCAGAGAGAATATAAGTAATTTCTTCAAATGTTTCTCAATTCATTTATTTACATTATCTTATTATTTATATACAGTGTATAATAGACTGTTTCTTTTTCTGTTATGTTCATAACAGACATCATTCCTGTAATATATTCCTGTAATGTATTTTGTATCTATAATGGGAGTCTTCAGTCTAAAACTTGATTATTACACAACATTATTATACTACACCAATTATTATACTGTTATTCTTTTGTTACTTTTCTATATCTTACCCTTCCTTCATATAATAGCATGAGATGAATATTTCTTTACAAGGAAGTATATTTTAATTTTTCACATTATATTAGTCCAGTTTTGAACTCAATATTCTTTACTTTTCACTTAAAATTTGAAATCAATTAATGTTTCTTCTGCTACAAAGCATGGATTTTCATGCAGTGATATCATACACTGTTTACATTTCACTTCATGATTGTTCTGTACCAAGTAAAGCAGTTATAGGAATAACTATTTTCTTATAAAGTGTATAAAATTAGGCAAAATTTCTGAAAACATGGACAACAGTTGATCTAGTTTGCCTGAACTTTGTGCAAGAAGATCTTATAAGAGAATTGGTTTTGTCCCACCTGTAAGATTAAAATGTGGCACATATTTTAAATATTGTCATGCATAGTTCTTGCTGCAATCATTTTTCATTGAATCATGAACATATGACAGCATACTTTCAGGGAAATGGAACAAGATGGGATTTACCTGAACTGACAGGAACAAAAGGGTTTAATAAGTCTAGAATATGCACTAAAGGTCATATAAGAAGAACATTGCCTCAATATTGAAAGTCATTTGCAATTAGAAGCAGAAGTAATTGGATTCCTGTGATGCCTCCTTCTTTCCTTTCTGTCTGACACACATGGACATTACCTATGACCCTGGTTTAAATATTAATAAAACACAGGTTTAAAATATTAAAACTTTACATTCATGTTAATAAGTACTGTCAATCTGTTGCGACTCAACATATGGCTAATTTAAGAGTTAAGATCAGATGTTCATAATTCTCCAGATTACCAATGTCCTTTTTTTTTTTTTTTTTTTTTTTTTTTTTTATGTCAGCATTTCACTCTGGTGTTGAGAAAAAATAAGTCAGTATTTTTTCTGATGCACCTGGGAAAAGGAATTATATTGATCTGAGATCAATAATGCTAATAATGACTATAGACAGGTAAAATTTTCTCATTAGGATAAATTCCAACCTGTGGGGTGAGAAGATGCCATTAATTAGAGAAAACAAGTACTGTGGCATTGGCAAATCTTAATTTTAATATGTGTATATTTGTATTATTCAAATCAAAGGAATATAGAACCAGTGGAGGTTATTTGCAGATTTTTTGTGAATAAATATGAGTGGTTTTAGGTTGTGGTTGAGTTGGCTTGGTTTTTTTTTAATCTTAGCAAAGAAGAAAAAATTATTTATACATATGTAGGCATACACTTCAGTGTGGCACTCCAGATATATGCAAATAGTAATAGATATTCTGAGTGATAGTGTGAAAATCTACATTTCTGTAATTTCAGAATCTTTCCTCAAATTTTTTCAAAAGATCTTGATCACTAAGAGACTCTTCAAGGGTACAGAATCCTTCTAATGCCTCTATTTGAACTGGAACACCAATGTTAAAGATATAATATACCAAGTGACATATGTTCTTATGAGTGGGAAACAACTAGCAAGAAGTACATCCATGAAGGAAAGCAGAGCTTGTGCAAATTACAGGGAAACTTTAGTGTTTTTCTTTTGAAGTACAAAAACAGATGTTGTGAGAGATGGGTATAGTTTCCACTATTTTCCGCTATCTAAACTGGTAGATAGTGCTTTTCTATCAGATTGTCTCTCTCTCTTCTCACTCCCCATCTTCTTTTTAATAATGGGATCTAAGCTGCCTTTGTTATGGCTGGTCCTAACCCTCTCTGTTCTCTCTGGACTCTAGACCATCTACTAACCTGGATAGAGAGAAAGATTGTGTGGGAACAAATAAAATAGACCACTGTCATGGGTTTCTCTGATTAGGCTATTGTTTTTTTTGTTTTTTTTTTTTATAAGAGGAAGAGTAGTTTCTGTTAGAAGCCTCTGGAAGTTTTCCTCATCCTATAGAGCAGAGCCAATGAGGGTCAGCTCTGAGGAAAACTTCCTGCTTTTGAACCATTAAGTTACGCCCCTGCGTGAAAACATATTTAAGAAGTTGTTGC
>JAWWTY010000088.1:1988356-1999649 GCA_035222235.1 Margarornis squamiger
GACTAAGTAAAAAAGAACAAGGAATCCATTTTACAACACAGTAAAAGCTTCAGTTTTTAAAGCATTTTGGGTAGTTTGTTCTTTTTCTTCAGAAACCCATCTCTGACATGATTTTCCCCATTTCTGATACTGCACGTTCTCTGCCACAATAGGGTCTGAAAAATAGTGTGGTTCATCTTTGTTATCTGCACTTATGTTTTCTATGACAGTAGTATATTTGATATGAAATATGAGGATTTTTTCTATTTTAATGTAACTTAAAAAATAATTGTGCTATTAAAAATGTCCTAGAACAGTGCCAGTTCTTGTTTATATCCAGGATGTGAATGCTAATACCCTATAAAATTTGACAATGCCTGGAATTGTCAGAACCAGCACTTCTAAAGCATTTCATTTGTACTCACCTCTACTTAATTCAGTGCCACTGTCTCAATTTAGACTGACTCAGACTCTTGCAGTTAAGTCTCCTGACAAAGAGTCTGCTTGGAAAAGTTCAGAGGGGTTCTTTAAATGCCTGTAATTGGTAGAACCTCAGAGTCAGGGCAACACCACTGTGAAAATCCTGGGCAGTGATATCCAGCCCTTGACCTGAATAGCATTTCCTAGCTCTGAGATGACAGGACTCAAGGCATCTTTTCTTTTAGTCTTATAGCCTCATACAGCAGAAATATATAAACTATTCACAAATATTAAGGATGATGTGGTAATTGACATTCATGCTGTAACTTACAGTATTCCTCTTCTTATTTTTACTATTGAACACTATGATGCTTTTCCTTAAGAATTGTAGATAATGTTGCCATCATGGAGAAAGGAGAAAGGTGATGTGATTTGAGTGCCTGAGTGGACCATGGACAAGAACCCTAGTCCTTCTCCAAAATCTTCTGTGTGACACTGGCATTTAACACAATTCCTTGGACCATAATAAACCATTTGGAAACCAAAACATATATGTTCAACAAAATAAGTCACCTAGACATTACTAAAACAAATATTGTAAAAGAGTCAAGATCAGATGTTCAAGCTTAACAGCAAACCTTGATTTTTCCCTTTATAGGCAGAGGTAAAAGACATTTTAGATAGGCTAGAGTTAGAGAAAAGGTCCCTTTTGGTGAAGTGCAGTTCAATTTTTTTATTTTTTTTTAAAATGTATTTCTTTTATATAGCACTTTCTCTAACGTGACGTGTGTATGTTAAAGGTCATAGTTAATTTAGCAATCCTTGTTATTTTCTATGGGCAGTTGCATAGCATACAGCTACATAAAAAGATTACCCTGGGTTGCTTCACTGATGGATATAAATGTACGTTATAATGGACTGAATAGGCTCTAATTAGGAATTAAGCATTCTTTTAAAATCATTTTAAACTCAAATTATGCTGACAACCAAATTTTTTTTAGCTCTTTCTCTAATAGTCTTGTTAGACATTGAAGAGCTGTGCTCCAAGTCTTGACACATTGTTCTGACTTATGCTCAATAGCAAAGCATGGCTCTAGGGAATAGTTTTGAACCAAAGTACCTGCTTGTGACAGGTGAACTCCAGATCTCCTGGTTTTTAACTACAAGACCAGTATTCTTTTCCAGAATTTTAGAACCCTTCCCCCACCCTTTTCCCTGTAAAATCTGTAGACCGCCCCCCCCACCCTACCAAGGAGTTTTGAGCAGTAAGAGAAAAGGTGACAACCTTACATATAGCTTTTTTTTTTTTTTCCACTTTGCTAGATGTGAATTAACTGACAAAATTAACAAAAGAAATTTGATCAGAGGTGTTCAGTGAGCATTGGGTGAAAAACCAGAGTTAAATGGGTAAACAAAAACTGACTTAATGGCCATCTCCAGTAAACCTATATATAATATTTCAGATGAAGAGTAAAAACACCAGCTGAAGAGAAAACATCTTCAGTGCCAGTGAAGTTAACAGTATTTTATTCTGTGTATATTGTCTCACATGCAGGAAAGGGTGAATTGAATTAATATCTGAAACAGTACAAGATTTTCCATCTGACTTCATTATGTGTTTCTCCAGAGCGCATCCCCTATTTTCTGCCTGAACTAAATGTGTATGTAATGTGTGTAGAGAAAAGCAAATACAAAGAAGGTCTGCACTGTGTTACCAAATCATTTTAATAAGACAGTGGTATTTTTTGTTTTGCCACAGTCATATCTTAATTCTAAGAGTCATTAGCACACACTAGATCCCTTTGTTAAAGTGATCCTTGTAAGCGTAGGCGTGAACTAAAGAGGGGCATTATGTGTTCCAGCACAGCTGGCAACAGAGATGAAGTAGCATTACAGTATATCAGAGAGATTTATACTGAGGATTCTGAATAGAATGATTTTTGGAGACTCAGCTGTCATCTCCTTATAAATAATTGAAATTAACAAATTATCATTGTTATAATTCAGGCAGTTTTGCTTTCTTTTAGCATCCACATTATAATCAAGGTTATATTTCCTTTGTTGCAATTTGCAGGATTTTCCATCATCTTAGAATATTTGCCCTTTGCATCTTCAGCCTCTTCAGAGTTCAAAACCCTTGTAGATGCTGTTCCTGAGGTGGCAGAACTTTAAAACACAAAGTATGTTGCCGCTTTCCATAATGAGGATGTCATTGAGTTAAGTATTTTTTAAAAGTTCAAATTTTAGTGTAGCACAGAATAATACTTTTTGTTCCTGCTGCTGTGATATCACATTAATGCTCCCTTAGCTTTACTTCACAGAACATAAACAAAATGTTGAAATGATCCATTTCCAAACTGCGTGTCTTCATCTATCCTTATATATTGAAGTTACATTTTAAAGCCGTGTAATTGTGTTTGCCTCAAATGTGCTGAACTGCTACAATTAACGTCAGATTAGAAAGGATTCATCAAATGGTAATTCTTCAGCAATCATGGCAAGCTGCAACAACTTGTTCATGAATTTTATTTTTTCTAACTATTTAAATCATATTATGAAGTGTGACTAATAATTCTGGAGAGAGTTTTCAAAGCCACCTGGCTGATTTGTTAGACTCAACAGGTAAAGTATTTGCTTAACTTTACCCCACTTTTCCCAAAAATATAGGCCATAATTGGAATAGCTTGTTCTTATATGTCAGAAGTTATAAGTAATGAGATACCTTACAATTCCTCATCCTGCACCTCACTAAGGTTTGTACTGGTGTAACTAGCTCAGTTAAAAACTGTCATTATCTGTAATGCGTTTTGCTTGAGTACCAAGGCACCTCCAGTTGTCCTTGGAGTCTGAGTCTCGATGTATAGTGGCTTTGGCTTTCCAGTACTTAGTGCATTTTTACAATTTTAAAATTGTTGTCATATTAAAAGGTTATTAGCAATTTTTAGTAATATCCAGTACCAAGGCACAGTAAACCAGTAAGTTAATATTTAAAACCAAGGAAAATGTTGAAATACATTTCAGAGGGATGTAGAGAGGAAAAGTTTCATCCTGGCAAATGAGACTGTCAAGTAAACTCAACAAAATATCAACAGGAGTCAGGAATTGCTAGATTTCAGATACAGATAATAGGGAAGGTCATTTTCAGCTAAAAATACTTAGGTATTGAGAAAAGGAGAAAAATATGCCTGTTGAATTGAAACAAGGATGGACCCCAGAAATGGTTAACTGGATCAGTAGAAACTGTTCAGCACCTGCTTTGCTTGAGTTTATCAGAGAACATGGAGATGCATTTTGTTCAAACCACTGCACCTGGTTAGAAAACTATATACAAACAACCTAGCGCTGTTAATCATGACAATGTAGACGTTTGAATAGAGCAAAATGGCCTTAAGCCAGTAGTTTCTCTAAGCTTCAGTGACTAGGTCATGAATAATGAAGGCTGAAGAGGTCAAGGTGAAGAAGAGGAGATAAAGACCGCTAGAGTGAGGCTGAAGACCAGAAATGGCCACCTAATCCTGATGCCAAAAGAAGATTCTGGAAGGCTCCACCCAGACTCTGCCTAGTCTCCTCCTAGCCATTAATATGCATAATCAGATGTTGTAATCTTATTACTATGCAAAATTGTATGTTGTAATCGTGTAGTGAAATGTATAAAATGGCTCATTCTGCACTGTTGATTCGAAGCTAGTTTGTCCAGCAGGAGCTGGCTAGCTTTCCAGGGCTGCTTGAATAAATATCTTTGCTGCTAAAAGAACAAACTCTCTTAGCAGTTCCTTTAATACTGAGGTTTTTCGACATCTGAATTAATTATAATCATAAATCAAACCATAACTTTACTAGGTGTAGGAAAAGAGTATCTTGATCTTTGATCATGAATTATCATCATAATTTTCTGCAGGAAAGCAAAACTGGGGAGTTGTTCTTCAGATGACATAATATTTCTTTTCCTTCTTGCATTAGGCAGAAAAGTCCTAATTATTAGAACACTGAAGAAAATCAGTAGAAGACTGAAGAAAATCAGTTTTCTTGTTTCTCTTCCATGTTTCTTATTAAGAATAATATTTTTGAGCAATTTGGCTGTTGTTTTACTAAAAAGACAAATTCTTCAGAAGAGGAACTTCATGTAGAATTTTTGAATTAGTGCACCTAAGCTATCTAATGCAGCTGTGCAAAAGAGAAGGATCAGAAATCTCATTCTTGACCATCAAGGTTCAGCTAACAAACAGCTGATTGAAGCAGAAACTGCCTAGGTCCCATGTGCTCAGCTGATATAGTGTTTAACACATATATCCTATTAACTTAGTTTTAAGTGCTAGAGATGTATTATAGCATTTTTCACTCAACACAAATCAAGTGTATATTTAGTTATAATTAACTTTTTTTTTTTTTTTTTTTTTCCCCGACAGCTCCCACTTAGTGGGGTTAAAACATCTGAAAAGGTATGTGATTCAGCTGGTTCTCCTGAATTTGCAAACTTTCAGGTAAAGATGAACCTGAATCTAAGTTTGGTCAGACCACTTCTAAAGTAAAGAGAATTTACCCTTAGATAAGATTAGGAGTTTATTTTCAGTGTTCAGAAGGAATAGCAATCCACTGTCTAACACTTTCTTCCATGGAAGACTGTTGGGATTTCAGTTTTCACTTCTGTTTTACTTCATCTCATGCAAATGACTACACTCCTGGCACATAAATCTTTTCTGGATTAGCATTGCTGTGTCTGATAAAATTCACATAGAAGAGATTAATCAATATTGATAAGTAAGCAAATGTGATGTTTTCTCCACATCTTTGCATGAGTTACACCTGAAGCACTGGGTGTTAAATCAGTGGATTTGTTATCCTAAATGCATAAAATAACCCTTTTTATGAAACTAGTCAAAGTAATCAGTTCAGTAGTTCAGCAGGATATAGCATCACCCTTACTTCTAAGGGTATATCAGCACCCACTGACTGCATAACCTGACAACTAAAAAATGCCCTTGTGCAAAATCATGGTGGGGTAAGAAAAAAGGGAAAAAAGTCTTCTCAGAGACAATTTTGTTTTGCATGTTAACATGAGTCCTTATATCTCTCAAGAGTACGTGATCTTCATACTATGTGTGTTACAATCTCAGTAAATGCAGGTAAGGTCAGGACTGAGAAGCAAACCTAAATTTGAAATTTTCCTTTTTTTTTTTTTTTTTTCCATTTAAGCTAAAGCTTTGATTTTATTATATGCCAGCATTTTTTGCTAACTCTTAGCTATCTTGGTGTTGTATGAGAAATCTCATTTGTATTAGGAAAAAGCAGATAAAATGAAATGGATCAAGATGCATTGCTACCCTGCTTGGAGTAGGGGTAGCACCACAAAACAATAGTGCAAGGGGAGTTAATGCTTATCAAGAGAAAGTTTACTTTTGGTGCTAAGAATTAATTTAGCTGAATTTGTGTGGTGAAAGTGGTAAACACAATCCCCATCACTGCTGTTTGTCAGGGTGTATTATATCACTCTGGATTGCTTTGTCAATAATCTGCCTCGCCTGCAAGCCAGAAGTCTAAGATTTCCAGGATGAGTGACAGGCTGGAGATAGCTGATAATTCTAAGGAACTGGAGGTGCAAAATCTTTAAGGACCATGTTTACGGTATAAATGCAAGGGTATCTCCACATCACTCTGTACTTAGAAGGCAACAGCATTGTTAATGACAGCCTGTCTGTCCATCAAGTTTGCTACAGCAGAATTTATCCTTCTTTCACTCCTTATCTTTCATGGCTGTGTTTATTTCTGAGCCAGCTGAAGAATATTGTCTGTTGTCTTCACCTCCTACACTGAGTACAATGATATGTTCTTAAACTGTGGTGTTTTTCAAGCATTTATTTTTTCAGAACAGCAACTTCTAACTTTGTTTGTATATGTACACTGAGGTCTTTCCACTTTAGACATGGTCAACACAGGTTGTTTTCTTTTTTTCTTCCCTTTTTACTGTACTCATCTCAAGATTCATAAATCTATTCTGTGTTGCTAAGTTGTTTGAAATATGTAAGGCAAAACATAATGGAACTAGTTCAAGTGATTAATAAGATCTGGAAGTAATATGGCAAAAATTATTATTTTGTATAATAAAAAATATATTCAGGAAAGTGGTTGTAAAGATATCCTGAAATTTCAAGTTTGTTGTGTCTCAGTGACTTCTTCTTCAAGTAGGTACTTTGTAAATAAAACAATTCTTTTTTCTATCTGTCAGCCTTGTGAAGGGAATCTGAAAGTCAAGTTACATAGCTGGTGGCCATGTAGTCATATTAAATGATCAAGATTTGGTTAATTAGTCTATTGATTATGACAAAAGAAGCAGTGTTAACACGCCCTCTCTTGTTTGTGCAATTAAAAGTGCTGATAAGTATTTTATAATCAATACTACTGTGATCACACAGGGTTTTTTATTGTAAGATGTCATTTACAAAATTGCTTTTATAATAGCAGCTAGTGTGCACACTGATCTAGAGGGAATTCAGATAGTCTAAACACCTCTGTAAAAGTAAAAAAAAAAAAAAAAGAATTTTTTTTTTTTTTTAATAGTAACTAATTGGAAATGCCTGGTTATATGGCTTCTTGTATTGCCAGATAGAAAAGATTTTCTATCTACTAGTCTTAGTTCAGATTAAAATTAGAAATTGAATTACCAAAACATGAAGAGAAAGATATTATAAAAATGTTTGGTCTAATCACAAAGATTATATAATGAAGACTTTTATTAGCAAATATCAATAAAATTCAGCACCTTACTTAAGCAAACCCTGAGTGGTTTGCTTACTCACTTAAAACCTTCAAAAGGGTAAATAATAGGGTCTCAGGGAAAAAAAAAAAACAAAACAAACCCAACCAAACCAAAACAAAACACTTGGCTTTCCACTGCACTTTAGTGGCAATATTAAATTATATTTCTTTGTTGAATTTAATTAGCAAAGCTATGATAAATACTCATGAATACCTCTGTTTCATCTTAACCCTCATATATCATTAACATCTGCATACATTCCTGTCTATATTTCCCTGTCAAATGAAAACAGATTCTGTCAATAAAATCCTTATCTACAGTTCCCAGAATGAGAACAAAAAAATGACTTGATAATTACTGAATGTTGATATCAAAATATCAAAATCCTGTTGGCCAGACATACACACAAAGGTGAGTCTTTTATTTCTGCTGAAATTCATTACTGAACTCTGTGGTCAGAATTTATTTCTGAAAAAAATGGCCATGCATTTATGGGATAGAGAGGCTACAGTCTGGATAGAGAGGCTACAGTCTGATGAAACCTTTGAGCTACTGTAAATTGTCACTTACAAGCAGACAAAAAAGAGCAGTCCTGCCCTCCCATTGCTCCTGGTTTCCACCTCTGTACTGTGTTGGATTTTTCACAAATATTTTGCAGTCTTATATTGAACTGGATCGAGAAGATACATGAATTAACGTGGTGGTGTTTGTTGTTAAATTTTTTTAGTGGCATAATATAATAGCATATTTAATAGTAGTAGTAGTAATAATAATAATAGCAACACAATAACAGCAGCAGCAGCAGCAGCAGATGGTGGAACTGTCATTCATTTTTTGTTTTGCTTTCACACAGAATGATTCACTAACTTAGTTCAGCAAATGGTTGTAATGAAACCCATGTACCAGGCAAAGGGACTGAGTTATGAAAGGGGGATAGTTCAGCCAGAAACAGGGCCAAGGGCAAAGTTTCTTCTTTTGATGTAGTCTCAGTTTGGTTTAAATTGCTTAACTATTCTAAAATGCTCATCTCTAACTCATTTATTGTAATTATAGTATTAGATGTTACCACAGTAGTTAGAGTGGGAATAGTTATCTTTTATGCTTATATTTCTTAGAGATATTAAAGAAGTTTATCACAGTGACAACATACCTGAAGGCCTGTATCACTAACACACTGAACATCAATTTTTGGTTTCATACCAGTCAAACGTTTATTCAGTGGCTGTGGTATGATATATTGATAACATCGTCATTGATGATGTCATGAGAACAGTAACAATAGCAAGTAACACGATTTAGTTAACCATTACTGTGAAACACTTTGAAAGGTAAGGTGCTGTATTTGTAAATCACACCCAAAATACAATACATACTGAAAAAGGTTTATTTACCACAGTTCAACTACTCATATAGAAAAGTAGCTTGTTTTGTAAAAGTACACCTCTTTCAGAACTCATGCTGGAATAAAACACAGCAGTAATCTCACTAGAAAGGGAAGTATTTATAGCTAGGATATATTTATAGCTATTGTCTTAATGATGTATGCTTACCAGAATGTACAGGTATATATAAAATTAACAGCTCTCTATTCAAGGTCATAGGTGTACTTGCGAAGGAAGAGAACTTTTTTCCTATAGATCTAATTTTATTTAGATTGACCCTTGAAGAGCCAACAGCTTATTTGTTGATATCGTCTATTTTATAGAGAATAATTTGCAATTATTTGTTTAGGGTTTTTTGGGGGGGGGTTGTTTGTTTTTGTTTGGGTTTTTTTGTGTTTTTCTTTGTGTTTGGGTTTTTGTTGTTGCTGTTTTGGTTTTGTTTTTTTGGGTTTTTTTGTGTTTTGTTTTGTTTTGGTTTTTTTTTAAGCTGGCATTTATCGTCTTTTTAAACTGAGATTCCTATACCAATGTAACTATATTCCTAGAAAGCTGAGATTGTTCTCAGCATGCTATTCAGCAGCACTACTTGTTTGTAGTCTTATTAAAATTTTTTCTTGTTATTTCCTCTATTCGGCTATTGCATTTGACCACCTCTCTCTTCAGAGGTTCATGCATTGTGCAGCATCTGATACTCTTTTTATTCAGAGAATTTTTTTTTGTTATCTCTACTGTGTGACAGGACCTCCTCTTGACATTGTGGCAATTACTGTAAGTCACATTCTCAAATGCAAAGGTGTCTTGTCTTCAGATCATATCTCCTACCCCTTTTCCCTGCCCATGTTGCACTACATAGGACAGGAGGTGAACTGTTCAAAAGAATCATTGAAACCAAACATTAGAGCTTCCCAAAACTTTATAAAACCATAATTGTAAATGTAGAATGCATACCTACATCTATTACAAATAATATGATTTAGGGTCTTTGTTGAAAATATTTCCCAAGCCCACAACAATGAAATAAAATTGAGATTATTTCAAAATATGATCTGTATCTAATCTAACTTGTGATTAATAACATGTAATTAATAATATCTATTGTATTTTCATAAGATATACCCTACAAAAGAATGTGTTGAATGTTCTTGACAAAGACTCCTTCAACCAGTGACCAATTTAGGAGCAAATGTCATGCTCCTAAATGTATGGTTTAATCCCACTAAAAATGCTGGGGAACAATTCCAGAGTCGGAGCAGGACTGTACCTGTGCAAGTGTGCAGATATCATCAACTTCCCAACATCCAGAACTGCCTTCAGGTGTCCTGGGCTTCTGGAGCAAAGTATAGATTATTTTTCCTCTTTATGTCCAGAAATACATAGTGTTCATTCAGAGCTTTCACAGACCTTGAACAATGTGTACAAGTCTCCCAAGTCAGACAACAGCTCAGAGGAGATATATTTACATCATTTTCACTGCATATGTGAATCTGTAGGAAATGTTTTTGACCTATGTTTTCACTTCAGTCAAAATATAATAGATGACAGTGTTCAAGGAAAATTGCAAAAATGGCAACTCTAAGGTTTATAGAAAGAAAGATGATAGTCATTCAGATAAAACTTCTTTATAACTGTTTTCGTGTGAAATAAATTCCACCAGCTGAGTAAGTCTTTTGTGAGACATTTGACTCCAAAGCAGAACAAGCCCTATCAGTCTAAGGAAGCAGAGCTCCAGATGCTACATTTATATGTAGCTGAGATCCAGATACAAGATGAATTTGAAGTGACATGTCTTTCAGCAGGAAAGCTATTGGCAAGATTGTTCTTCATTGAGGACATTCAATAACTAGATCGTCTATAACAAGATAATCTTGCGTGAGAGATAAACTCAACATTTGTTCTGTGGTGAAATAGTCCAGAAAAGCAATAAAATAGTGAGGAAAAACTCCAAACAGATCAGTGTGGGAGCACTGAGTAACAATAAATTCCAGCCTGCTTTGTACCTAAGTATCTGTGCTTTCGATTTCTGCTTCTGCTCATTGCTCAGATACCTTCAGAGTGAGACAGTTTTGGAGGGGATACTATTGTTAAATACAAAATAGAGAGAGAATATTAGGTTTGCAAGATCATAATGTTTGGATACTCTACAAAAAGCTTCACTGGGCAAAAATGTGCCTTTGCAGTAAAGTTTCTATGCACTTCCAAACAATATATATTTTTTTTTTTTTGAAGCTATGTCTTTGTGATATAAGTACATCCGTATCAGATTCTGTCACAGCATTAATTTTGAGAGCTGAATATCTATTGTATTCTTATCACAAGAGTTTCTATGGTAGAATTTATCTGTTTGTAAATGCCAGGGAAACAAGAAATCTAAAAACTGCATTATAGATTAATATCATGTGACCTTTCTAGCAAAAAAAAAAAAAAAAATTTCTGTGTCACAATGATGTTCATCATCTGATGCTTTTGAAGAAAATAAAACTTCTAACTTAGTTAAAACAGTGGATTTTTATGTGTTTGGGTTTCAATAGCAAAACACTTTAAAAACATTAAGCGAATCAAACATTCAAAGTGCTAAAACAGGTAGGTAACCACTGGTAATAATTAATAGGTAGTTCATAAAATGATTGAAAGAGAGAATTCAAGTGCCCTGCCTAAGACTTTGGAAGGAGTCAGTGTCAGAACCAGAGTTACAGGAATCAGAATGCCCTATTTCCCAAGTTGTTTTGGGGTTGGTTTTTTTTTTTTTTTTTTTTTTTTT
>JAWWTY010000088.1:2004139-2020696 GCA_035222235.1 Margarornis squamiger
GAAGTTTTCCTTGGAGCTGGCCCTAATTGGCTCTGCTCTATAGGATGGAGGGAAACTTCCAGAGACTTCTGACAGAAGCCAATCTTGCTCTTACAAAAAAAAAACACCAAAAAGCCCTAATCAGAAAAACCCACGACAGATGGTTAGACAGGATTTTCCCCTGGTGAAACCATGCTGGCTGTCTTGAAACACATCCCTATCTTCCATGTGCCTTAGCAGAGGTAGCAGTCTCTTAGAGGAGGATCTGTTCCATGACCTTCCCAGGCATTGAGTTGAGGCTGACAAGTTGGTAGTTCCCAAGGTCATCCTTTCTTCCCTTTTAAAGGTGAGTACATTTCACTTTTTCTAGTCATCTGGGACTTCCTCTGATTGTCATGACTTTTTAAATATCATGAAAAGTGGCTTGGCAACTACACCAACCAATTCCTTCAGGACTCTCAGATGCATCTCATTGGGTCCCATAGACTTGTGCACATTCAGATTCCTCAAGTTGTCATGAACCTGATCTTTGCTTACAGTGGGAGGGACTTTCCTCTCCCAGTCCTCATCCTGCCATCCATCCATTTGAGAGGTGTGGGAAGAGAAGCTGCCATTGAAGACTGAGGCAAAAACACTTCTTAAGTACTTCAGTGTTCTCCTCATCCGTTGTGAACTGTACACTGACATTGTTTATCAGATATTCCTTTTCTGATTAATGTGCCTGTAGAAGCCCTCACTATTATTCTTTGTATCCCTTGTCAGGTTCAGTGCCCGTTTTGCCTTGGCCTTCCTCACCCTACATAATCATACTCTTCACAGGTTACCCACCCTATTTTCCACTGCCTATGCATTTGCTTCTTGTCCATTAGTTTGACCAGCAGTTCCCTATTCAGCCATTCTGGTCTCTTGTTTTCCTTGCCTGATTTCTTGCTTCTGGGAATTACTAACTCTTACTCTCTACAAAAGATTTCTTTAAAGATCTGCCAGCTCTGCTCCACTTCCCTGTTTCTGAGGGCAGCCTCCCAGGGGGTCTCACTGACAATACTCTGAAGAGCTGAAAGTTTGCCTTCCTAAAGTTCAGGAGCCTGACTTTACTACTTAACTGACCTATATTCCTCAAGACTGCAAACTCCATGTGTGCATAATCTCTGTAACCCAGGCTTTCAGCTCACTTACATTGGTGACCATCAAATCTAGTATCACATTCCCTCTGGTAGGGTTGTCTGTCCTGGCTTAGGACCTTATTCTCTGAGCATTCTTCCGGATTGCCTACAGCTTGCCATACTTTTCCAGTGGATGTCAGGGTGGTTAAAGTCCTTCCTGAGGACTGCCCTCCATTCACTTCTTGATTCACAGTTATTACCTACTTCTTTCTGGAGGAGGGAGAGAAGGTCCCCTAGATCTTTAATTGTTTCTGGTGGCTGCTTCTGTTTTTGGGGAGGGTAGAGCATGGTCCCACCAGTTCATCTTCATCTCTGATTCTCTGATGCTTGCCAGCCTTTCTATTTCATCTTGTAGCTCTGCTACCAGGCTGAGCAGATCATCCACCTGGTCACATCTGATGCACCTGCCACCTCTACTACAGTCTGCTGAGAGGCTTTGGCACTGCCTACAGCTGGAAGCCTGGACAACAACATGGTTTTTTACATGTTTTGCATGGGGATTTGGAAGCTTTGTCTGGGTTGCTGCATCTTTTTTTTGTGAGTTTAGAGGACTTGGTCTCTTGCTGGGTGGATACCATAAATGATCTCTCTCAGCAGGCACAATAACCAGCAACTGATCTAACTGGGTGTGCAGTATTGCCTCAGTGCCCTTCCCGGTCATCCTCCCCGTGCAAATGGCCTCACAGACTGCCACACTGCTTCTTTTCAATGCAGCACATCCTTAATGCCAGATAGTTGCCTGCTCTATAGTTGTTCGCTGTGCTTCTGGTCACTCATGCTCTCTGGAGACATTTAAATCTCTCATGCTGCTCCTGGCAACACTCCTTCCATGCCTGATTGGTCCTGGCAGGGCTCAGGACTGAGTCCCTGAAAAGACTGTACGTGGTAACACAGTCTGCAGGCTATTAATAAAAATGGCATGAGGAAAAATAAATTGGAAAGAAAGAAAATATGCTACAAAATGATGTGGCATGTTCCATTCCTGTGTTGTGCTGTGTGGGGCCTCTTGTGAAACTGCTTTGCAAGGGGCTACTTGGATCAATGGGTGTATTTGCTTCAATTCTTTCTAGATGCTGTCTATATACTGACAAATACACTGTCAAAATCCATCCTTTCAATAATATCACACTTTGGTAAAAAGGTGGTTGATAAAGAAATAAAGGAAAAGTAAAGCAACGTCAGTGTGAGTCTGAAAGTCTAGATTCTGTACTAGAGAAAAAAAGATCAAGGACTTGTCTCCAGTAGAACTGTACGTTTTTAAGTCTAAATATAAAATTGTCACTGCACCAGACAGTATTGAATCAGTAAACTGAATGGGACAAAATGAAGCAGGAAAAATAAAATAGAAAGGAAGAAACAAATTAAACTAAAAGTAAGATGATGGTAACACCGGTGATAATTAATTTGAAAAGGCATGTTGGATAATAGGACAGTGACAATTAAAATAGAAGTTAAATATATTTTCTTTTCACCATTGTGTGTCCTTTTAACATTAAAGAAGGTACACATGCAATGAGAGAAAATAATTCTTGAGAAAGCAGGGAGATTTCATTCTTAGTAAATTTTATAAAACTGCTAGTGAAAGTGGACTAGGCCCTGTAAAAGAGCCAAATCTTTGATAATGGGAGAAAATTATAACTAGGATTTTAAGGGTTTGTGGGCAGGTATTATGGACTGAAGAGGCAAGTTCTGAGAGGTTCCTTTCTCCACATGGCATTAATTTTCCTGGGTTCAGCTTTAGCCAGCTGCTCTTCATCCAGGTGCTGATTTTGGCTGGAGCATTAGGAAGATAAATGCTATATCCTGTAAATCATGAAGGAGAATATTTGCATAGTCTTTTATGTTTCCCAGATAATTCAAAATATATGGTGGAAAATAATGACAGTATCATGCCAATCAACGCATTAAGTGTCAGAAAATCTGCAGCATCACTGATTTTCTTTGTCAAGAGAAGAACTCTTAACATTATGATCCAGTTGGTTCTTTGTTTTTCTGAATTATTTAGTAATGTTGTTTTGTATCTAAATACCAACAGTAATGAACCTAACTAGACTTCCTGATCATCAGAGCTAGACTGTGGTTTCCCCAATGAGTCTATGAAAAATTAAACACAACCGGAGGATTAGCATCTGACACCCCAGAAAAGCACCAGTCATTAAAATACATTTTCAGAAGAAAAGCTGTGCTGCAGCTCTGTTAATCTCACTTCCTCGCTTCTGCATTCCTTATTGAATTTATATTATTTTCTAAAATACATACAAAATCTCTTAGCAAGATTTAATTACACCTGATAACCAATGAATATATACTTGAGCTTAAGACTGTCACTGGGACTATGAGACAATGTTTTTACCGTTAGGAAATGTTGCTAATATAGTTGTGTACAAGATCAGCTTTTTACTGGGGAACGCATCTATGCTACAGAGTAGACATAACTGACTCTGAAGCTTCTCATGTGCCACCATTTGTGCTCTAACAGATCCATCTTAAGGACCTGACCTAAGTCTAGCAAGAAAACAGACTGGCACATAAAACTAACAGAGAATAAACTGGTATGTTATCCACTGATAATTGCAGCAGTGGTAGATCAATCTGGCCATGCACTTTTCCTGTAATACTACACTTAGGAAAAATAAAATTTTCTATGAGAGGCACCCTCTGATTTTTTTATGCACTTAACAAAATGTCTTGTCAGCCTTTGTTACAAACTCCAGTGTTCAAAAACAGTTTTGTATAGAACTTTGACAGATTGTTCATTTGAAACTGAAAAGTCAGTCTGTAGATTCTTACTTCATTTCACTTGCTAAGAACAGGGAAAATTGGGTGAGCAAATAATGAAGTAGCCATAATGCAATAAGAACTCTAGAGAAGGAGGACGTGATGTCAGCAGAAAATTTCTCTAGTCACAAACAAATGTTATAGAAATAATGTTTTGGAGAAGATACATAGAGTTCTCACATATGCTTATTCTTGCAATGTCCTGTATATGGTAATCTCTAGTCACTGCTGCTACATGAAAAAGAAATTATGAGTAAAATACTCAGGATTCCCTGAGCCATGACATATTTGAAAATCTAAGTCAGTAATGCTCCTTAAAGAGACCAATTATTAGCTAGGAACAACATGGAGTACTAACTTGCTCATTGACAAGTAGATATTATAATTTTGGGCACAAAATTTAGTACAAGCTCCTGAGTGTAGTACAGTTGAAATCAATAACAGTAATATCATGACCAATTTTCATGAACTCAGCCTTGAATTTTCTAAAATTATTTGTTTCATCAAGTGAAAGAATGATTCTGCAGATTTATCCATTCACTCATAAAATTTCTTAATATAAAATTTCTTACATGGTCCCTGCAGTGAATCTAATTGACTAATTTTTTTTCATTTTTCTCTAGGCCTGATTTATTTACATGTCTATATCGCCTTATCTTCCAACAGCCATTACATAAACAATACCCACACGGGTCCTGCTTTGGAAGTACAATGACCATCAAATAAATGCGTATAAAATGTACAGGAAAATGGCACAAAACCCCCTTGAAAATATAACTATTTTTTTCAAGGTAAGAAAATAGCAAAGTGAGGGGCTTAACCCATAAAAGTGAAATAATCTCTGGTTAATGAGCCAAAATCAAACATATTAAAGAGGAATTGTGGCATAAGGACAAGCAAAGGACTTAAAAAAGATTGTGAAAAAATAATTATAATAAAATCTCTGTCTTGGTTTTGATGCCAAAATTACCAGTTAATCCTGGTTGATAAAGAATTGCTCAGAGACTGTACCTTTGAGCAGCAGGTATTTGTTTATTCAACACTGGTGGGGAGTGAGTGGATAGGTCTGCCTAACCCACTCCACCCATGCTGTGCAAACTCACACACTTTATGCACTTTTCTACTACATATGCAAAGCAATTTTTAAAAGATTATTATTATTATTAATAATAATAATAATAATAATAGTGTATACTGGTAGTCTTATGCATATACATAGCTGGGCATAACTGAGGCAGTGCCCTGGCTGGCGCTTGAGCAGTTCTTGTCTTGGGTGGTCATTTTGCTTACTTCAGCCTCTTGGGTGATTTTTCAGGTCTTCATCGCTTTGAACTTTCGACCTTTTTGTTAGACGCATACCCTGTTTTGTTGTTTTTCTCTGGAAAGTCCCTTAGCTTGTATTTATCAGTTTTGTAGCTGCTTGTGATGGTCTAGCTGAATTCTGATTGGGTAACCTTGAATTAGGTTCTATTTTAGTATTCTTGTAGCTCTTCGCTAGGCCTTGTGGCCTCCTGCAAAAATTACATTTGCAACTAACAAATTTCTAAGCATGCATAACCAGAAAGTCCCTCTAACTAAAACTTATAACTAAAAGCCCTAAAGTTTTACCAAAAGCTTTAAAATACTTAAGCTAAAATATCTTATTTATAGTTTCTTATCAGTTCAAAGACAAATACTGGAGCAGAGACTCCAACAAATGAGTGTCCTCCTCTTTCATTAAAACCTCTCCCCTTTTTGCCAATACAAGGAAGCAAAACACAAGGAGATACAAGTGAAAAAATACCAGTTAGCAGAAAAGAAATAGCACTGTAACAGTACCAACACAATAGTTTAAGCCAACAACAGAAATCATTCTGATTTCTATCGGAAATCACTATTTTCCCCCTTGGGGCACACACAAGATGGTGTCCTACACATCCTATCTCTTCTCCCTCTGCTGTCATTTTCCCCAGGGAGAATGAAGAAGGTATTGAGCTGCTGGCCTGGATCCTGGCACCACAGTAGTACTGGTGCAGGCTCTCCCTCCGTTTTCTCTAGCTTCCTCTGGAGATGTGTGGTAACAGTGACAGCCAGCAAGGACTGCAGAAATGGCAAAGGTGGGAATAAAGTCCTGGAGCAGCAGACAGCTCCGAGTGGCTTCTTCTCAGTTGGGACACTGATTTGGTGCCACTCAGCTCCTGTGAAACAGCACAGCGGCCGCAGAATTAGTTTTATTTTTGTTTTCTCTCTGGTTGTGGCAGCTGTGCCCAGTGGCTCCCTTTGGAGAAGTTCCTGGCTGGGGTATGGGGGCATTTGCCAGTGTAGTGGCTCCTCCTGAGGGGTGGCTCCCAGAATTTTCATGTTTCTCTTTCTCTCCGCCCCACCAACAGCAGGGTCCAAGGTGGAGAGAGTTCCACTGTTGCCCCAGCAGCCAGGACTACCAGCATGTGCTCCTTCCCCAGCCTCTGCCCCGCTGGGGTGAAGGGAACATCTTCTCCAAAACCGTGTTGGAAAAAGGGAATAAAATACAAAACCTGTTTTAACCATGACAGTCTCTTTGGTACAGATCCGTGGCTGAATGGCTGGTTGGTAAAAGCAGTTCTGAGAGGTGTCAGCAACAGAGGATTCAGGACAGTTCAGTGGTACAGCTATGTGTAAAATATTGGGGTTTTACCATCTTTCCATCTTTTCTTAAAGATGCTGTTTTGGGAGGTAACTGAAATGATTTCCTGCTTTAAGAATATTGTGACAAGTGCCTGAAAAGTTCATCCTGAGAAACATGTTCTTTTCAGTGAAGATAAAATGCTGAGATGATAATGTGAGGAAGGGAGGGAAATGAAGGCATTTCATTAGGTAAGAAAAAGTTGTGGCATCCAGTTTTTCACCGTAGAGGTGGGCAAACAAAACCCAGGACAACATACCGAGGACAAGTTAGTGGTAAAAGCTGGGAATTCAGGCAGAATTTTATAATAACGCCAGAGTTAGAATGTATGAAACGAGTCGCCAAGTTGGATCATCAAGTGAAACATTATAAATAAGTGCAAGATACATCTTGACATTTTTATGAAACTGAAGGAATTATGTTTCAGAGGCATTATTGTCTTAATTTTTCTCAATCTGTTAAAGCTAGATGAATTTTGCTTCATTGCATTACTGATATACAGTGTCTCCAAGTGCAATTATGCTATCTTAGTATCTATGCAAAAGCACTGTCCCCACTGCAGAGGGTTAAAATTTTCGTTCCCCTTAAAGAAAATATGTCTGAAATTGAGCCACTGGAAGATGCTTCTGATATACACTTATACCAAATTCCACGATAAACTGTCATATTTTGTAAGATCCATATTTTAATTTTTGTTTGTTTGCTTCCTTTTACAAAAGAAACAATATGACATATTTTCTGTAGATATTGCTGATAACTACCTTCCATTGGGACAGAAAGTTCTGGGGACAAAACTTGTACATATAGGCTCTTCAGTTTCTTAATAGAAAAAGGGGAATTTGAAGCAGGATTTTTGAATGCTGATTTCAATGTGACTTAAGTCCTTTAAGACCTCACAGCTTTCCATATCAACATGTAATGATTCCAGATCAAGGAATATATTTTCACTCTCTTTGCAGATCATGACAGAAATGTGTTTCAAAACACAATTAGTATTTAAAACCAGAAAATCAGACTTTTTCATTCCAGCTGCACAGAGCTTCATAAGTTGGTACGAAGAGGAGAAGAAAGCAAATGTGGGTGACTTTTTCTACTCTACCATGAAAATATAAGACTACTCACTATCTATTACTTTTTTCTAGTATGCTTCTAAATAACTGCCGTAGCTGGTCACCGCCATGGATTGTTGTATTTCCAAAATGTTCCTCATGTTTTTGAAATTATCTTTAGTTTAGTTTAAAAGTGATGTCTAAAAACTATTGCAAAAAAATTTCACAGACTCTGAAAAGTGGTAATATTGGATTCCCATCTCAGTTCCAGCTGAAGCTTATGTTGAAGCATGTATTTTTATAACTGTCAATAAAATTAGTGAATTGTATGAATAGGGTAATAGATGAGCATGGAGATATTTGGAGAGCTAGTGATGGAGTAAATGCCATTCCTTAAGGCTCTGATGTCCACGCATCCAGGATGTGAATCTCACTGGTAAGAATTTTCAGACATCTGATGATTCCATTGTATTTGAATAGCACACATGTATCTTATGAAGTGCTGGCAGTTCAATACTTGAGGAAACATTGGATGTATTTATAAGGACAAGGCTTTCACTGTGGTATACCATGATTTTATGCACCACCTGTGCATATAAAATGCACAAAATTCAGTATTCCCTGGCAAAACCAAATTTGCTGTGCCTGTGCTGAACAGTTCACCCGAGCACATGCTGTTGAAATGTCTGTCATCTACCACTAGTAAGACATCATGCATCTGGAAATCCGCAATACATTCAGGTAGGTTTCAGCTTCTCCCAACAGAAAATATTACACTAAAAAATTATTATCCCTGAGGATGCCCTGGTATCAGTTACAGCCAAGCAATTAAAATCTGAGCTGACTCAGTGTGTGAGACTTTCTGATTTGAGAATTTAATTGTGATATAAAATGTCCTTCATTCACCTGTTAATGCATTCAGTGATAAAATTTTCAGTGATTTCAATACATTCTTTATATAGACTTAAGGATCTCCATTTAAGTGTTTAAAATGCTGTTTGCTAGTGTTGTTGAAAAAGTGGATAAAAAAATTTATCTTAACTTCATCCATACAAATACAGTGAATAAATACTTTATAGAAGTTGATTTCCTTGTTTCAGTTGATGATTTCTCTTTGCATTGGTCTTAGGCTAGAGGGAAACAGGTCCCTTAGCTTCTAATAGTGAATGCTATATTACTGTTTTGGTTTAGGAATGGTACTCCCCAATTCAGTGCCCCCACCAAGACTCTCCAAAGCACTCATGGCTCTCTTGCTCTCTCTGCCCACTGTGATGAGAAGGAGAGGAGAACTGGAGGCACAAAAGGCAAAGATCACTGGTTGAGATGAGAACAATTTACCAGAAACAGGAATCAGATAAGAAAGCAAACAGTAACAGCAGTAATACTAAAGACAGAGGATACAAGAAAAGAATGATTTGTACGGAAAACCCCTGACGTCAGACAGTAGGGATAGCTCCTTCTCCCATGTTTTCTTGTCTGGAAGGAAAAATTATACTTTCTACAATACTGAGGAAAAATGATAACAATTGATTCAATATTAGTGTATGTAACATAATGTGGAGCATTGTAATTCCTGGAGAACACTTTTCCCATTGCACAGAATTTAATTTTCTACATATGTGTTTCTAGTGCAGTGGTATTCTTTCATCACCTGCAGATGATGAAGTTGCAAATTGAAAAAGGAATCAAATTCTCAAATTGATTTAAGACTCAAATTATCACAAGTATGTCTAGTGGCAATAGCTAGAAAGTTATAGTACAGCAGTTTTTGCAGCTTTAAATGCTTTTATGATGAAGCATAACTATCACTTAATAGTTTTTAATATAGATGCCATCTCTAACGAATCCTTTCAAGATTCTGCTTTTTTCATATGACTTAAAAGCAGCTATTCATTTAAAACATTTGTTCTGTTCTGTTTTCTGTTCAAGAGCTTCTTATCTACTGAGCTTTACTTGAGAAACAAACGCAAGTCTTTAATTGGGGAAATAGATTTCACTTTTAATGTAACTGTTCCCATTTAAACATTTTACTTTTCCATGGGTACTATACACATCTATTTGCCCTTGCTATTTTTCAACTCTTTATTAGTAAACATTTTGCAAGGAGACAGTGGGTGGAGGTGAGAAAAATAAATAGTTTATGAAACAAAATTATATCTGTTTCACAAGTTATTTTTCCAAGTTTTGCCCTGAAGTGAGTTGATAAGACAAGGCTCCTGCATTGAGTGCCAGAAATAAAATATGTTCATCTTGTTTGGGTCATACATTGTTTGAGGCAGGAGTCACATTTTCCTTTTAAATCTGTTTGCACCTTACACAGTCTCTGTGTGTAGAAATTAAGTATCTAAAACCTTTGTTGTATTTAGTAATTTAAAAGATTATGGAATGTATGTGGGTGTGTGCAACTGAAAATGCAATTAAAGCATCAAATAAAAAAGAAATGTGTATTCTTTGTTTTAAAAGTTTCAACAATTCTCCTTTTCTTTTGCATTGAAGATTTAGCTGATTTGGGGTTTTTTTGTGTGTGTGTTTTTTTTTTTTTTTTCCCCTAACTGGAGGAAACAAGGCTAGCATGGAGCAAAAAGACAAAGGAAGTGCAAGGCAATTTTTCAGCAAAATCAAAAATGAAGGGGGGGAAATAAAAGAGCAAAATATGTCTTTTTTATACCAGTGATGGAGCTGGCTTCATTGGTGCATTAATTACTGTTTTAAGATATCGTCATCAGTCTTTGCATAGGAGATGCGGTAACAGGAATAATTGTTATTGGTAATTTCTTCACAATCAAAAGTTTCTACCTCAGCTTAATCACAGCAGGGTTACTCTGAAGAGCTAAACCCTTGTTTTTCTGAAGTCACAGTGTTCCTTGGGAAAAAAATAAAAAAAAAAGAAAAAGAAAAAAAAAGCAAAAGAAACAATCAATAAAAACATTCTTAGATGACAGAACTTGACCCTAGTGCAAAACAGCCTGCTCCTCACCTGCCCCTAAAGGTTAGAGTTGAGTTGAGGGCCAACATTCATTGCTGCTGTCTGGTCTGTAGATAAATATATTCTTCTGATCTGTCAATCAAGATTTTCTCATGCACTCTGAATTCCCTCAAAAATAACCCAGCAGTTCTGGAGCACACAGGAAAAAAATGCTTTGCTCAGCTGTACTTCTTTCACATGCATACCCTAAGACAATCATCAGATATAATGAATTGTTAGAGGAGATGAAGTCAGTGGATCCATTTCTTCTGTAGATTAATACACAGCATCTGTTTTTATAATTATTTTTTCTTGTTTTCTCTATTTTACAGTAAAAATGATCTCAGTGTTCACTATTTAAAGGCTAAACAGAGTGAAAAACTGACCTGGTATTTGTCAGCTTGGGATTTCTATGTGCAAGAGTAGAAATGTGCTATAGTAGCCCATTGATCCAACTTCCCTTGTTTTTTACTTCCTTTTTGCACACTAATGAGAAGTGTGCAGTCCCAGTAGCTGTTTGAACAACTTGAGCTTTGTTGACCTGGAATCTATCTTTCAGTGATCTAAGCATTATCTTGGGCTTTTAACATTTTTATAGTTTCAGATTCAACAGCCCTTGTAGACCTCCAAGCCTGTGTTTTCACCATTTACAGTTCTTAGATACTCAACTGTTGAAGATGCTTTTAGATATTTTTCCATAATTCCGGTGATAAAAGTAAAAAGGGGAATAGTTAATTAATGATATTGAATTGTACTTTACAGTGGCATATGGCAGCCCATGCTTAAATATTCTCTCCACATCTGATAATATTTCTACTACAAATTTTATGGCAAATAGTGAGTTGGGTTTTTTACAATTTATATTTGGGGTTGTTGGGTTTGGTTGTTTGCAGGGTTTTTCTGTTCCTTAGTATATAATCTGGTATTTTGGTAGTAGAAAGTGTTCTGGTTTTGTCATCAATTTATACAAAACAAGGCTTGGGACAAAGTAAAATTAGTGACAGGATCAACAAATACTGCTAAATTATTGTTTATCACATGGTGGTGTGGATAATAAATTACCATGAATTCAGACTTTCCACATACAGTGCAATTCAAATCACACACTCCTTGCCAAATACCTGCCAAAACAAAGAACTCAAACAAAGCCCTTATGAATAGATATCAGTTATTACTGGAAACCTGGTAAATTATTAAGCTTCATGCTACCTAAAATGTTAAATCAAACTAGCTTCGAATACTCTTGGGAGATGAAAAACTCTGTTAACTTTTCTTTTTTCTCATTTCTTCCTTTTTGGTTTGAAGTGTGAGCCTTTTGTTCAGATAAGACTACCTTGTTTTCCTTTTCCCTCTGTCAGTTCCTACAGGCTTGATTCAGCTGAGACTAGGAGGTTCTAAAACCAGAATCAGGACTTCAGGTTATTTTTTATTCTGATTGTGATTTGTGTGCAACAAAGCTCAAGGATTTGGCTGGTCTTAAAGTATTGGTTTTTCTGTAAATGTAATTGGAAGAAGACCAGCCAGTTTGTTTGCCTCTGCCTGACAAAAATATGACACCACCAATGAGCAATAAAAGCAGAAAATTATTATTTGGGACCAGATGTAGCAGAAAAACTATGAGAGGGAAAACTCTTCAGAGTGTTGAATAGCATCTCTAATTTTTGTGACCTTCTGTGACAAATCTGATGAAGGACCTCATCAGTGTTACTGCCTCATAATTCATTGTCTAAAACTATAACATTCATATATATTCATCTGTTACATGGATCAAATCATTATTATTAGAATATCATATTATTGAAATTATCCAGGTAAAACAAAATAGATATTTTTTGAGGAATAATCTGGGGTGATTTCATAAATGTGATTTACTGAAAGGCCTCACACAGGTGAGTTAGCAGTGTCCAGGGGCCAAGGTTTGGAAGGGAATGAAAACTTGGTCAGGAAGTATCCAGATTTCTGCTTGCTGCTGAAGTTACCATGTTTTCTGACATGTTTCCTTTCAAAAGGAAAGGCACTCTAGAATGGTCATGGCAGGCTCAGTTAATCCAACTGCACACTCAAGGAATGAGGGGAGGAAGAGGAGCTCAAGGAAAACAAGAGTTTATGGAAGGATGAAAGTGAGGGCTGGGAAATCTGGGTTTTGCTGACAATTCTGCTGTGGTTTTTGCACAGCCTTTGAAAATCAGTTGTAATTAAGATTTCTCTCTGTAAATTGACATAGCAGGGGAAAAGAATGAGGCAGGTGGTTTCTTTGTTCCGTATGGCTAGCTGTAGATCACTATGACCAATATGTACATACTAATTAATTTTTGCATATCAAGAATTCTTGCTTCAGAAATTTAGTGACTTTTCCATTGGTAAATGAGGAGAGAGAAGTTTTTCCTTTTATTGTTTTGTTGGATTATTACAAAGCTTAAGTGTGATTGGAGGAGAGAACAGCTCAGATTAATAACAACAACAAAAAAAAGTAGGCTATTTTGAACTCATTTGGACATTGTTGATTTAATATCCAGACCTACACATTCTGTCTTTGATGTGTTTTTCAACAGACGTAATGTTGATAATGAAGTATTAATGCAGGGTCTGAATGTTTCTTAAGACTAAAAACAAGCAACAAAATCAAAAGAAAGAAACCCCCTAAATATTATATAAAAATGCAGAGAGAGGGTGAACAAAGAAAAATAGGTTAAGCTTGTGGCAAAAAGAATCAGGCAGAAAGAAGAGATAAACATTCTAATGAAAATGTAGATACTATACATATGCATGCCACCTAGTTGTGCCAGTTTAGATTTAGTGAGTGTGTTGTTTCTACTAGTCTTTACAGATAATGCGGACTTCCCTTGAACTAGAAAAAATCATAGGTTTAATTAAATCTACCTCAGGTGATAACTAACCAAAACAATAGTTTTAATTGGGATGAAAAAGTACAACAAAAAGGCAAGGCCAAAAAGAGTGGAGAAGTTACAAACCCCACAATCTCAGTAGCATAGAAGAAGAAGAGTAAAATTTAATTACATGTACTAATCTGTATTTTAATAATTTTCTCATTATCTTATTAAAAAGTTGAGAATCAGGGTACTGAGACTATAAATATCATTGTATATACTAACCTGCACATATGTACAATGTTCAGGCCTTAAAATGTCCCATGTTTTTATGTTTCATATCCCTAATTTCACGTATTGCACCATATTTTAAATTTAAGTTACATTTTTAAAACAGGTATGACTTCTTTCTCTGCAGGAGTGGACTTTGCCATCTTGCCTGAATACCAAAAATTATGCAAATGCTCTGTTGGTTTGTTAGCTGCTTGGTATTATGAACATTTGTAAAATCTGGGACTTTTCTTAAAAATCCTCTTTCCTGGGTCCATGTTATTAGAAGGGCAGTGCAGCTTTCATGGTAAAAAAAAAAAAAAAAAAAAAAAAAATGTCAGCCATTCTTGCAGTTTTGAAGTGTTGGGATTGTGTTATGTCTCAATAAGTGCTCGCCATTATGCAGTTTTTCGTGGAGTTTTTTATTTTATTTCTGAAATAGCAGAGGGTTTATATTATTCTGGAGTAATTGAAAGTGTTTTACCAAAGTGCAGTTTCATTGTCATATAATATCCTCTAAAATAATTCAGGCTCTGACCATATTTTAAAAATTCACAGCTTAAAAATCTTCTAAAAACCAATTAATTACATATGATAACAGGCAATTTACCTTGACATATTTGAGCCATGCCTGATTATGCAAGTAAAATTATGAAGACAGATCTTTGCATCTGAGTACCATTGTTCTCAGCAAATTACTTCTACACCAGAGATTTTTATTTTTTTTTTTTTAAATTTATTTTTACACTTCCAGGATTCCAGACTTTTTTTCTGAGTTCTCCCCACTCCTATTTTCTTAGAGTTTTTCCTCAGAACTCTTATTTATACAAATGTTAACATAAATAATTTTTATGTCTTACAAGCCAGGCTTAATGCATTTATGGCAGAGTCAGATAAGATTAAATCTGCACTGAATCTTCACAAACCTCAGATCTCTGAGTATGTCAAATTTGATCGCAGAACTCATTATCAATAGAATAATATATCATCGGTAGATTTACATTGGCTTTTTGAGTTGTGTAAGTTTTCAAGAGTTCGCGTACTCCCCAGATAACTTGTGGCCACAACTGTTTCTTTTTAGGCAAATAAGTTGTAGTATAGCCCAATCTGTTTGAAGAAAGTGAGATTGCCACTCCTGTATTTTTTTCCTTCCTTTTTTGTTTTTCATCGACACAATTGTTTCTGCTCATTGGTGTCTCCCTCTCACTCTTTCGGCCGCTGCTTTTCTGTGACATCTTACCTCCAGCAAAGTGGGAAGATGAGCAGCTGCCTGCAGAACCAAAGCCAATCTTCTGCCTGGGATCAGTTGGCAAGGATTTCTGCAAAAGAAGCGAGGATGTGGTAAATGATACGTACTGAATTAATTGTACCTGCTACCAGCCTGTCTCCAAAACTTGCTGGGAAATATATCCATCCATTTGTGCAACAGCAGCAACAACAAAAAATGACTCCCTAATCATCTTTGATGGTTAAAGAGATTTAACAAATCAGATCTGTTTATTCATGGGAACTATAGTAGTGCTGATGAGTTTTTTAAAAATTCAAATTGCATTTATTTCTTTTCAAATTGCTCTCAATCAGGTTTTTCAGTAAGGCTGTGTATATGAATGCAATTCCTTGGTGTGAGGGAAGGACTTTATTTATTTACTGTTATAACGGTGTTTTGGAGATTGAGTCATCTGATGATTCACTCTGTTCAGCTGCATAAGTAATGTTGCAAGTACTGACATAGGACTAAACTGACATCTTGTTGTATTTGTTGTTTTGGTATTCCAGGTACAGTAAAGTTGTTGAAAATACCTAAATTTTCTATGACACAAGTAATTAACGTTGCTTCCACTCAGAACTTGAGAATGAAAACATTCCCCATCCAAATGCTCTCATCTTTGGTCCTAACTTAAATACCGCATTTCTGCCAAAATCCAAAATACTTATGTGCACACTACAGTATGCACACAGGTTTTCTGTGAAGGATCAGGGCTTTAGATGGGTATTAGCTAAATGCACACTGAGGAAGAGACTAATTTTCTTCTTTTTCAGAATAATTTTGAACTTTCTAGAACAGCATTTCACAAAAATACAGTGGAAGCATGATTATCATCTAGGGAAAGGTAATTGAGTTGAGCATTGTAAGAAAGATTTTCTATAAGCTGTTTAAAAAATCCACTTACTGTCTGAGCAACGATCTTGACTATGCTGTCATACCAGAAGACAGATATTGTTTTACTGGTATTCTTGCCCTTTCTAACTCAGGAGTTTGGCATTTGTTCACCACATGGAAATGTTGCATTATGTTCTGAGGTAGGTGGTGGATGTGATGGTTCAGGAGATCCTTCTCAGTAGTGTTTTCCCCTCTCACCTTGCCTTTCCAGCCAAAGAGAGACAGAGAATTAGTAGAAGAACACAGTACCTTCAAAGAAGGTAGTATATGGGTTTTCACCACTGTGATAATATACTGGGAGATCACTGATTCTCTGCCTGGGAGCATAGACTATGAAGACATCTATATTTGATCTCTACAAGCTCACTTTGAACAGAATTTTCTTCCAGCCCAAGCCTTGAGGCCATCTGTGTCTTACTATTACAGAATTTTTTTGTTCCTACTGCTGCAGAATACATAAAGTGTCTTATTTCCTATAATCTTAACATCCAGAAGCAGAGTGGTTAAGATGCCCTCATAGCCATTTTGTGAATGGAGAGCAAACCAGTAATCTCTCCTTGAAGAACTGGGCACAGATTAAGTGGTAAAGAGCTACCAGACCACCTTTTCTTAGGTAAAATCCTGAGTTAGATCCAGATGAATGAGGAGAATCTGAAGCCTGTTACAGAAAGGCTGGGAACAGATCCTGCAGGAAAAAAAAAAAAAAAGTCTTGCAGTTAGGTG